>JAQZBX010057600.1:0-17928 GCA_029593785.1 Cabassous unicinctus
GTGATCTGCAAACAGTGAGAGTTTTACTTCCTCTTTTTCCATTTAGATGCCTTTAATTTATTTTCTTGTCTGATTGCTGTAGCTAGAACTTCTAGTACAGTATTGAATAACAATGGTGACAGTGGGCCTCCTTGTCTTGTTCTGAATCTTAGAGGAAAAGCTTTCAAACTTTTCCCATTGAGTATGATGTTGACTGGTGGTTTTTCATATATGCCTTTTATCATATTGAGGAATTTTCTTTCTATTCCTATCTTTTGAAGTGTTTTTATCAAAAAATAATGTAGGATTTTGTTGAGTGCCTTTTCTGTGTCAATTGAGATTATCATGTGGGTTTTTTTCTTTCAATGTGTTAATGTGGCGTATTACGTTGATCAATTTTCTTATGTTGAACCAGCATTGCATAACAAGAATAAATCCAACTTGGTCATGATGTGTAACTCTTTTGATATGCTGTTGGATTTTATTTGCAAGTATTTGCAAGAATTTTTGTATCTATGTTCATTAGAGAGATTGGTCTGTAATTTTCTTTTCTTGTAGTATCTTTATCTGGCTTTGGTATTAGGGTGATGTTGGCTTCATAAAATGTGTTGGGTAACTTTCCCTCCTCTTCAATTTTTTGGAAGAGTTTAAACAGGATTGGTGTTAATTCTTTTTAAAATGCTTGGTAGAATTCACCTATGAAGCCATCTGGTCCTGGACTTTTTTTTGCTGGGAGATTTTTGATGACGGATTCAATCTCTTTAAATGTGATTCATTTGTTAAGTTCTTATGTTTCTTGTAGCATCAGTGTGGGTTGGTTGTGCATTTTTAGGAATTTGTCCCTTTCATCTAGGTTGTCTAGTTTGTTGGCATACGGTTTCTCATAATATTCTCTTATGATTCTTTTTATTTCTGTGAGGTCAGTTGTAACTTCCCCCCTTCTGTTTCTGATTGTATTTATTTGCATCTTCTCTCTTTTTTTCTTTGTTAGTCTAGCTAGGGGTTTGTCAATTTTATTGATCTTCTCAAAGAACCAGCTTTTGGTTTTTGTTGCTTTTCTCTGTTTGTTTTTGTTCTCAATTTCTTTTATTTCTGCTCTAATCTTTATTATTTCTTTCCTTCTGCTTGCTTTGGGATTGCTTTGCTGTTCTTTTTCTAGTTTCTCTAGTTGTTCAGTTAAATCTTTGAGTTTAGTTCTTTCTTCTTTTTTAATACAGACATTTAGGGCTATAAATTTCCCTCTCAAGACTGCCTTCGCTGTATCCCTTAAGTTTTGATAAGTTGTGTTCTCATTTTCATTTGTCTCAATATATTTACTGATCTCACTTGCAATTTCTTCTTTGACCCACTGATTATTTAGGAGTGTGTTGTTCAGCCTCCACATATTTGCAAATTTACTTTTTTCCTGTCGATTATTGATTTCCAGTTTCATTCCATTATGATCTGAGGAGGTGTTTTGTATAATTTCAGTCTTTTTTTATTTATTGAGAGCTGCATTGGCCCTAACATGTGGTCTATCCTGGAGAAAGATCCATGGGCACTTGAGAGGAATGTATAACCTGCTGAATTTGGATGCAGTGTTCTGTATATGTCTGTTAGGTCTAACTCATTAATCTTATTGTTCAAGTTCTCTGTTTCCTTGTGATCTTCTGTCTAGTTGTTCTATCTAATGATGTGAGTGGCGTGTTGAAGTCACCAACGATTATTGTAGAGATGTCTATTTCTCCCTTCAGTTTTCCCAATGTTTGTCTCATATATTTTGGGGTACCTTGGTTAGGTGCATAGATATTTATGACTGTTATATCTTCCTGTTGGATTGTCCCTTTTATTAATATATAATGGCCTTCTGTATCTCTTATAACTTTTTTGCATTTAAAGTCTGTTTTGTATAATATTAGTATAGCTACCCCTGCTCTTTTTTGGTTACTATTCACATCGAGTATCTTTTTCCAACCTTTCACTTTCAGGCGTTCTGTATCCCTGGGTCTAAGATGAGTTTCTTGTAAGCAGCATGTAAATGGCTCATGTTTTTTTATCCATCTGTCAGCATGTATCTTTTGATTGGGGAATTTAATCCATTCACATTCAGTGATATTACTGTAAATGCACTATTTACTTCCACCATTTTATTCTTTGGTTTTCATATGTCTAACCATATTTTTGCCTGCTTTTTTACTCTTTTTGGTTATCTTTTCTGCTATTATTTTTATTTTATTCTCTCCTCCAAGCCTCTCTCTCCTATCTTTTTCTTTCAGGTTCTAAGGTTTCCTTTAATATTTCCTGCAAAGGTGGGTTCTTTTTTGCAAACTCTCTTAGTTTTAGTTTGTTTGTGAATATTTTATACTCACCTTCATATTTTAAGGACAATTTTGCTGGATAAAGAATTCTTGGCTGGCAGTTTTTCTCTTTCAGCATCCTAATTGTATCATACCACTCTCTTCTTGCCTCCACAGTTTCTGAAGAGAAATCTGCGCTAGGTCCTACTGGACATCCCTTGTACGTGATAGTTTGCTTTTCCCTTGCTGCTCTCAGAATTTTCTCTTTATCTTTGATATTTGACATTCTGAGTAGTATGTGTCTTGAAGTAGGTCTATTCGGGTTTATTCTGATTGGGGTACAGTGTACTTCTTGGATATGTAAGTTCATTTCTTTCGTGAGTATTGGGAAATTTGCAGCTATCATTTCCTCAGATACTCTTTCTGCCACTTTTCTCTTCTCCTTTTGGAACTTCTTCTGGAACAGCATATGTTGTTGTGTTTCTTGTTGTCATTCAACTCTCTGAGTCCCTGCTCAATTTTTTCCATTCTTTTCTCCCTTTGTTCTTTCCTCTCTTCAATTTCAGCTGTTCTGTCTCCTGTATCACTTATTCTTTCTTCTATCATTTCAAGTCTGCTGTTGTATGCCCCTAATGTGTTTTTGACCTCACCTATTGTGTCTTTCATTCCCATGAGCTCTGTTACTTTTCTGTTCAGGATTTTCAAATTCTTCTTTGCATTTGCTCAATATCTTCTTGATGTCCTTTATCTCTTTCACCATATTGTCTTTCAACTCATTAATTTGATTTTGGCAATTTGTGCACATCTCGCTGATTAGTTCTGTCAAATTCTGCGTCTCTTCTGGGGCTTTAATATATTCCTTTTCTTGGGCCATGTCTCCTATTTTCTTAGTATGGCTCATAATTTTTTGCTGATGTCTAGGCATCTGGTTGCGATGTAGTTTACTCAGATGTTCAATTTCTTTCTCTTTTGTAGGGGTTTAGTGGCAGGAGGCGGTGTGTTACCTCTGCTCTTTGATTCTTGGCTTGACCTGGATTGTTAGGATTGTCCCTGCTGGCTGCTCAAAACTGGTCACTGGACCCAGTGATTGGTTGTAGACTCACTTCCTAGGGCCTTGGGGAGGGAGGCTACAGAGGCCAGAAAAAGCCTCTCCTAATTATTTTTTATTTTCACACATGCACTTCCTTGGTCTGCCAGCATATGGTGCTCTTTGGCAGCTCTCAGTTCAATGCCTAGTCAGAGTGTATTTGTTGTAACATAGAGCAGGATCAATGTGGTAGAACTTCCCGTCTGGAGGCTAGGAGGCTTGTAATTCAAATTTTCTCAGAGACAGTTCTCCAGCTTTCTCTGGCAACCCCCTCCCTTTTCCTGGCTAGGAAATATTTCCACTCCCCTCTGAGTCCTCAACAATCAGTCCCAGTTAGTAGAGAAGGAGATTGGGAGGGTTGTATATCTTTAGTCCCTTGCAGGCTCCCAAGGCAAACAATGACACAGCCCCACCCAGCCTGGAAGGGCTCCTGGGACACAACAGAATAAATTTGTGAGTCAAAAGCTGAATCATCCTTAGGCTGTGTCCCTCTCTCTCCCCTTTCCTGGGATGGTAGATCCCTGGAGCCCCCTTTGTCTGTAGTGACCAGCCCAGAGGCCTGAGAATTCTGTAGTGTCTTTAGTGTGGGGGATGGTACTGGCAGTGGCAGCTACTGGTTTAAACTCACAGTTCTGTCATCACAATTTCCCTCCTTTGTCCCCTTCTCCTCTCGGCTGTGTCCAGACTTCTGGTGTCCTAAACCCTAGAAGATCTTTTTCTAGGCTGTTTCAGCCTGTCCTCTAGCTATTTTTCTGGGGGAGAAGAGATCTGTGTCTTTCTAGTCTGCTATCTTCCTGGAAGTCTCTCAATGAAATCTTATTTCTTTCTCATATCACAGTCCAAAGCATGTATTTTGGTCAAGCAACCTTCCACATGATCATGCAAGGATTCAGGTTCTTTACATCTTGTGAGATTGCCAGACCATAGGTCCTCAGAATCTATGGATCATGGCACTTCCACTCATGTTAAATTTGGAACTCATGACATTATGTGCCCATGAGGAAATGAAATGGAAGGAGCCTGTTTCTGCCATCAAGTAACTTGTCCATGGTCACAGAATTAGTAGTCTGCAGTGATGGCTCTTGAATAATAAAAAACAAATGCAATGATGAGAAACATCACAGTCTTTGCCCTCATGGAGCTTTTAGCCTGAAAAGATAAGCATTAATTACACACAAAAATAAGGTTGCAGCTATAAGGAATCCAAGAAAAGAGAAGTGCATGATCTTTGAGAATTTATAAAGGCAAGTGGGGGAAGTAAAACAGGAACTGAAACATGAAAGATATATGGAAGAGGGTCCCAGGCAGAGAAAGCAGCACGTGCCAAAGTCCATTAATAGGATCTGGTGAGTGAGGAAACTCAAAGCAGTCACAAGTGGCTGGGGGGGGTGGGGGGGAGATTGGGGGAGAGATTGGGCCTTGTAGGCCGTTTTAATTAATACTGTCTTTATCTTCAGAGTAAGGTGAACCATTTAAAAGTTTTAAGAAGAAAGCTGGATTAATTGGATTTACTAGTTTGAAAGCATCACTTTGTAGGCATTGTGAAGGACAGATTAATGATGGTGTCAAGTGAGTGCAGAAAAACCACCAAGAAGACTATTTTAGCTGATCCAGTAAAAGATTATGGTAGCTTGGACTGGTGGTGGTGGTGGTGGAAAACATGGAAAAAGGATTTGAGAAACATTTAGGGATGAAATAGTTACATCTTTTTGACAGCTGAATATGAATTCTATATTAGAGGATAACGGAGATTCGTGAATACTTTCTTAACAAGCCCAACAACAAAAAGTAGCTTCACTCAAAGAACTTATTAATCAAGGCATCATTGATGTAAAACAGAAATTCTTATATGTCATTTTAGAATAAGAATCTATCATGATTTTTAATTAAAAAATAAAAATATTAAAATTACTCTATTGTGCTTTAATATTGATTGAAGTGATGAATGCACAACTCTGTAATTATACCAAATGCCATTGATTGTACACTTTAGATGAATTGTGTGCTTTATGAATATGTTTCATTAAAATTGATCAAACTTGTAAAAAAAACTACTACATGCAAATCCCCTTCTTTGATTAATAGATTTGTTTTAAACATCAGGTTAGGCTCACCTTCTCTCAATATCTCTCTTTTCATAAGAACCTAATGTATTTTTTATTTCCTTTAAATGGAGGCAGTTTATGGGGGATCCAAACACATTTACTGAATCTACTTGAGAAAAGAAACAGCCTTTCACTGCATTTGAATGTTCCAGCCAGTTAAAATGGGACAATTTTGTGAATGGAAAATTGAATGGGTGGAAAGTTTCTCTAACTCTATTGTGATTACCAAAATTAAATGTATCATATCACAATTCCTTCTAAGTAAACATTACAATGCCTTGACCAACAGTGTTTTTTGTCTTGTCTTGGCAATGGACGTACAGTCATTCAAGTCATAGCCGTGGGATTCAGAAACGACCCAGATTTGATGGCACTTTTATATTAACACCTGAACCGCCTAATGATTTCTTAGTTTTTAATTATGATTTGTCTCTCTATAAAATAATATAGGCTTATCAAAGAAAATTCAAAAAATATGAGAAAAATGTAAAGAATTAATATATTATATGGTTCATTTAGGCCATTTCTAATTTTTTATCAGATGAGTAATATAGGGATGACTATCTGGGGAGCTAAATCTATGTGTTATTTGATTAATTTTTTGGACCCCTAGTAATAGAATTATTATGTGAGAATCATTTTATATATTGTCAATTTGCCATCCAGAAAATGTATGCCAATGTATATGCTCTGCAGAAGCATAAAAGAATGGCCCACCCTTGAAAGCATTGAATATGATCTGTGCTCAGTCTCTGTCAACTTGAAATATGAAAAGTGGTATATTTCATTTTTTGCTTTTTTTTTTTTTTTAAGAAGGTACGGGAGATTGAACCTGGGACCTCATACATGGGAAGCAGGCACTCAGCCACTGAGGTATACCCGTTCCCCTCATTGTTTGAATTTTTATTTCTTTGAATGCTAGTAAAGTTCACTAGTTTTCTCTCTTATTTTCTTCCCTCCTGCCACACTGGTCAGGAGATTTTAAATAGGGGCCATATTACTTGCTTTTGTCTCTGTTTGCTATTATAGAACCATAGTCCTTTAAATTGCTCCCAAAAGATGAGTCACATGAGAAGGAGCATATGTGAATAGTCTGCTTACATCTTTTGTCTATATTTTTAGTGGGGTGTTAATAATTTCTTATTGATTTTTAAGAGCTAGAGCTTTTTCTATATCATATATCTTAATTCCAATCATTTGTTTTTTTTATAACGTCTTTGACATAGTTTTTCTTAATTTAGACAAATGTATTTATCATTTCCTTTTTTGTTGTTGTTAGTAAAGGATAACTCCATCCAACGTGTACAATCAATGGTATTCTGTATAATCACATAGTTGTGCATTAATCACTTCAATAATTTTTAGAGCATCTCCATTATTCCAATAATAATAATAAGCAAAAAACAAACAAAAAAAAAAACTTGCCACCTCTCAATCTCTCTATGCTTCCCCTGCCACACATAGATGCTATTCTGTTTCTGTCAAGTTTATTTGTATTTATATTTTGTAAAAATAGTCTTATATATGCAATATCACCCATATTTGTATTTTATATGAGGTTTCATATTTATCATTTCCTTTTAATTTTTCTAATTCTTTTATGTCAAAAATAACTCTTTATCTGGTTATCTGTCTATATTGATATGTATTTTATACTAACTTTTGTGGATTCTTTTTCATTTAACTATTTAATATATCTAGACTGTGTTTTAGAAATACCTTGTGAGGTAGAAATATAATTTGGTTTTTTTAAAAACAATTTCCCAAACATCATTTGTTAAATATTCATCCTTTCCCATTCATTTGTTATGATTTCTTTAATTTATATGACACTCTGATATGAACTGGGATCCTTTCCCAGGGCAGCCTGCAATTAATGATAAGCTTCCACCAGGGTCTAGGGCAGGGGTTCTTAGCAGGGGGTCCAAGAGCTTGAATTGAATTCCAAAAAAACATTGTTCTCATGAGGATGTGTTGGTGTGGGTGTGATATATTTATTAAATAATACACAGTATAGTGTGGACTTGTAAGGGGTCCATAGTTTTTTCCTGACTGGCAAAAGGGTCCGTGGAACAAAATGGTTAAGAACCCCTGCTCTAGGGTCTGCATCCTCTCAATGGGGAAAACTCTGAACGGCCTTTCCAGCTCCATAGCTGGCCCTGGATGGGACCCCCATTCCTCCATCTGCCCAATTGGCTTCCCTCCATTACCCTCACCTGTGCTGAGCCTGAGAATATTCTCTACTTCTGGCACACTAATATATGCTTTAGACCAACTTTTGGCCTTAAGAATAGAGTTTAATAAAGTGATCTGATCTGACATAAATCTATAAAAAACAATATATTTCTTAAGTAGCAGCTACAAACAAAACATACAGTAGAAAACTATTTCATTCACAGTATTGATGAATGACCTCTTTAGAAACATGTGAAACACATGTGAAGACAATTCAAAACTTAACTGAGAAATGCATATAATGATTTAAATAAATGGAGACATCTGTTATTTTTTGGATTGGGAGATTAAATATAGTAAAAATATCAATTCTTCCCAATTTAACTTATAACGTTTAATGCCATTACAGAGATTCTATTTGGAACTCATCAAGCTATTTTTTTATATAACCTTGGGGGTTTTGATGAAAGAGGTAAAATATTGCAAGGGCTAATCTAAGGTTGGGAATTTTTCTGCACAATATTTTATGTTTTTTTCCCCTTATGCTTAAAAGCAAAAATTAAAGTAACAAGTATTTCTCATATAGTGAGTATATTTTGGCTAAAAATGTGTCATGAGAATTTTGTACTAACCAATATGACCTAGCAAGAACATGTCCTGATTTATGAAATCGATCTGCCTAGGTAAGATAGAGCAATGAGCCAAAAGATAACTAGACTCCATCCTCTGAATGAGTGAGTATCAAATGTGGAAGTATAGAGAGCTCCCTCCCCCAGTTTCTGTGTAATGTCTTGAGAGAGAGTCTGCTTCTGTCCTAAAGGGCTGGCTAGGGTTGGCAATCACCATGAGAGCTCATCATACTTGATAGTCCTTGGTTGGTGTTATATCTGTCCTGTTTCAGTGATGCACTGATATTCAAACCAAGTCATAGCTATTGATATGAAGATGGTCAAGCAGTTCACAGAACAGATCATCCTTAGAGTTTCTGGGAGAGAAGTCTAAGCATACAAGATTTGCTTATCAGTCACGAGCTTACAGTCATTTCTCAAGGCTTGATGTGTAACTTTTAAGAAATGAAATGCTGCTGTGCCTAGAAGGTAAAAGAGCTGCAAGGGTTGTGGGGAAAAATGTAAAGCCATATGTGCTACAATTGGCTATTCTACTTTCAGGGGTCCAACCTGCAGGAAGACTAGCATGAGTGCACAACAACACATGCACAAGGATGTTTGTCACAGCATTGTTTAACAAGAGCAAAGGAAAAAAGGAAAAAAGGAAAATGTCATCAACTGGAATATTAATGCAGCCAATTCTCTACATAGACAGTAAAAATAATGCTAGCAAAGCTGTTTACTATATAAAGTTAAGTGAAAAAATAATCAGGTTTTTTTGTTTAGATAGGAGAGAGAGAGGATAGATTAATAGATAGAGCTTATTTTGTTTGAAAAATAAAATTAGGTATATATAGTGAAGGAATTTCAACCCACCACCGACTCAGGTGTGCATTTTTTAAAAATGAAAACTTTATTTCACTACAATGCAACTTTCCTTTTTTTATGACTCATCTGAATTTCTCTTTCCAGTTCCCATTCTGCTTCCTGGCAGAACACTTCTTACAACTCCAGGCAAATTTAGGCATTTTATGTTTAATCTCATCCATCTTGGAATTTGCCCTTCTCTTCTGCCCTGGAATAGCATCAAAGTTTCAGGATGCTTACATATTCTCTCATGACACTAATGGAGTCAGCCCCCAGGCAAGATTTGGCATCTGTCCACTCTGGGATAGGCTGAAAAGTACACAGTCCCATCTGGCGCTCCGCTGACACCCACCGAGGTTCTACATACTTCCTAGTACTTGGCCATCTCAACTCTACCCTCACGTGCCTTGATAGCATGGGAAATGTGCACGGCAGCAAGGCCCACGGTCCCTCAGCAATCAGATTTCCAAATGTGCCTGGGGGCTTTATCAGTTGACAGTTTTTTTTGTTTTGTTTTTTTTAATCTAAGGGAGAAGAGCCAGAATTCAAGGTAAACTTCTCAGAGACCCCCTAGTCATGCCTGTCTTGCTTCCTCTCTAATTCTTTTGGTTTCAGTCCCAGGCCAGGAAAAGTAATTCTCTCTCCTTCTATATCGGAAGGATTAAAATAGATGGGCAAGTATTTTTCAAACCTGTTGTTCCTACTAGGAACTTAGCTGTGTTTAGCAGGAGTGAGGGAGAAATTGAATCAAATAATGGATTGAAGGAACCAAAAAAAAAAAAAAAATCATGCCAATACTTCATAATATCAGTTCTTTGCTGTGTGTCCATGAAGAATTCTATATGCATGGATTCAATGCTGGAAGGGTACATCCCAAGATATTGATTGTGGTTATTTCTAGAACATGGGATTACAGGACCAAAGAGGGGTGGCAACTCTCATTATTTATATTATACATTTTCAAAAAAGAAAAAAAGACATATTGATATTATAGATCATTTTTACTGTGTCTATATGTTTTTATGCCTTTACCATATTTGCCTGCATAAAAGTAAATTTATTTAGCCAAAATACAATAACCAAGGATAAGGAACAAAATAAAACTCAGTAAAAGACAAGGGTAATATTTATCATATATAGAAAGCTTTTATAGTTTAAACACACACACACACAACTGAGTGGGGGGAAATGTGCAAAGGATAACAGACAATTGACAGAGAATAAATCCAATAGACAATAGGCGTATAACAGAAGGCTCAAACTTACTAGTATTCAGGGAAATGCAAATCAAAGTGCCATTGGCATATCATTTTCACCCACAAGCCTGGGGAGGGAGGGAAATCAGAGAAGCTGTAGAACTTATTATTGGTGGAAATGTGGGGAAAGGTGAACTTCCTAGGAGAAGCATGAGGTATTTCAGCCTTTAGGGAAAGCAAACTGGAAATATCTATTAAAATTAAAAATACATAAACCCTTTGATACAGCAATTCCACTCTGGGGAATCTGTCCTATAGACATAAAAGCCAGTTTGGGGGAGTGGATGAGCACCTACTTCCCATATGGGAGGTCCCGGGTTTGGTCCGGTGCCTCCTAAAAACGAACAGACAGTAATCAAACAGGTGAGAAAACCAACTCAGGCGAGCCAATGTGGCTCAGTGGTTGAGTGCTGGCTTCCCACTTACAAGATGCTGGTTTCAATCCCCATCTGGTACCTAAAAAAATAGCCAGTTTGGGAGAACATTCTTGTAAAGATGATCATTGCAGCATTTATCAGAAGAACTTAAGCATGGAAACAAAATGAATGACCATTAATAGACAATGACTGAGTAATACATCCACATGATGGAATATTATGTAGCTGTTGTAAAAAATAAAGTGATACACCAGATGATTTTGAGAGGTATTATTAGCAAGAAAGCAAGAGGTAGAAAACTGTATGCAATCACTTTTGTAAAAAGAGAGAGAAAAACCTCTGTATCTGGAAATCCCATATATTTATACATATAGTATTATATGGTGCAAGGAAAACTGCACATTGATTCATCAGGTTGACTCACAGGATACATGAGAATGATTTATACTAAGTTGTTAATATGGCTTATTCTGGTGGTATGTGGAAGAGCTGATATGAGGGGTGTCGGGAGAAGAGTGATGGGGAAATCCAAGTCCAAATAGAAAAGAAAGAAAAAAATACTGACTTAAAAAAAATACACGAAGTGATCATATTTGTTATTTACATAAAATTGTTTCTGTGGGTGTGTATTCATTTGCTAGGCTGTGGAAATGCAGATACCATAAAATGGGTTGGCTTTTACAATGGGATTTATTAACTTAGGAGCTTATAATTCTGAGGCTGTGAAAGTGTCCAGATTAAAGCATCATCAGAGATGCTTTCTCACGGAGGTGTAGTTGTGGGCAATCGGGCACATGGCAGGGCACAGTGGGGGGGTCTACTCATTTCTACCCTCTCCTCCTGTCCTCGTTGCTTTCAGTTTCTGTCTAAGCTGTCTCCCTCTCAACTTCTGGCTCCTGGGGCCTTCTCTCTCAGCTTCTGTGTTCCTTTCTGATAATTAGGAATTTCAGTAATAAGAAACTAGGTTAAATCAGTGCCTGAGAGAAATACCAGATTTCCTGGGCAATCAAAAAAGTATGTCTTTATATTTTCCATGTCTGAGTTACTAGATATTTTTAGTGAAGATATCTCTTGTCAAATAAGATATGGAAGTAATAAAACCAAGGACAACTTTAGTTGAAAAATGATTTATCTTCAAAGTTACATGTCCCAGGTTTGTGAAAATTTAAAAAGGAAATGATTCTGAAAAAATCAGGAGAGTCTTTAGAACTTGCAGCAGCATGATCTGATAGATAAACATATGAAAGAGAAAGGCAAGAGTATTGAGAGGCAAAAGCTAAATTATTAATCATGGGGATAGGGGTTAAGAGAATCTACAGTGTACTCAGAAATGTCTCATCTCTCAAACTTAAAAAAGAAAAAAATTAAGGTTCAGTTTCCAAAATGTGTATTCAACTTTCTTGTGTTGGCAATAGACCTTCTTTTGTTAGCTACCTACCTCCAGGACTGTTTTTATTTAGCAGCAGAGGGTATAAAGCATGACAGGGAGACTAAAGGCATCTTCCCCACTGCTCTATCATAAGATGATTACCCATTCCTACCTGACTTGACATTCCCAAAATTGAAGTCACCAATGCCACCTCAGAGACTATATACCATATTTATTAGATGGTCAAAATCATTTCCCCATGTCTGATAGTTTCCTTACTTTGCTCATAGTCACCCTGAAATACAAAGAAAAGATTCTTTGAAATGGATATTCTCACTTTGTTAATCAAAAGGGAAAAGAATAAAGCACTTTCTAGAACAGCCAATTTTTATCTAATACCAGCTTGTAACCTTATTTGAAAGAATAGCTGAACATGGGGAAATCAGTTTTTGTCCTTCCCTTTGCAGGTTGATCTCACACTTCCTGTTGGAAAGTGACATCTATTATCTTGGAAACTTATCCAGAGCCAAAACTGAAATAGTTCCATTTTAGAAACTTGTCCTTGTTTAATTAAGCAAGTTTCTCAGTTAAATGATAGAGCCTGCTGATTATGATATCCTTATTTAAGGTATTTGTGTATTTTTCCATTTTTTTAAAAAACTTAGCCTTTGGGTTAGATTGTTCTGTATTTTTAATTCTAGCTATTATGTTCATAAGGTTACATATGACCTAATTAAATGGTATCCCATTTATCTGGAAGTAATATAGAAACTATGATAGATTATAGAATATAGCGAGGCAAGTTTCATCCATAGATATTCCAATTTCTTTTTATTTTAAACAGGTAAAGGAGAAAGAATGCAGCACAAAATTGTTTATTTTTAACAAACAATTCTTATTTATTGATGGTGAGCAAAGTGAATAACAAAGCTTAGAGAGAAAGCACAGCAGGACATATACTAGCAAGAAGTATGATTTGCTTCTTTGAACAGGCCTATTTCTTTTATAAATGGATTTTGGTTTGTGTCTTAGTCAACACCAGCTTCTCTCCACTATTTAATTATTAAAGCTTGTGTTGGGAACATATTTATTGAAGCTTTTCTAAACCTTTCTTCAGTCAGCAAACAATGAAATAGATGGCATTTCCAGGATTTGGGAGTTAAGTGAAGGCACAGAAAACTCTTGGGTATGAGGAGTGGAATAATGCACCTACTCTGGCTGGTGTTAATGTTGGGGACATCACCCCTGTCCAGTAACCCCATCGGTCCCTGTTAGACTCTTTACCCCCATCTCACTCTCCTGAGTGCCACCAAGTGGACCGGAATCTGGAAAATCTGCAGCCCATCTCTCAAATTCTTTTGAAGTTTTTTCTGCCTTGCAGTACTCAGAGTTCCTTCACAGATTGTGAGTTCCTTGAAAAATGAGCAAACAGAAAATTAAACGAAGCAAAGATCATCTATTTTAAACTTTCTAATAGTTCATCTTGATTGCATTTAGACCTTAGCCCACAGGAAAAAGGGTTTTTTTTTTCGTGTGGGTGGCTGTAAATCAGTGGTTCTCAAATTTTGCTACCCGTTAGAATCATCTGGAGAGCTTTTAAAACTACCAATGCCTATGGCATATCCCAAACCAATTAAAGCAGAACCACTGTGGTGGAATGCAGACAGCAGTAAGTTTTAAAATTCCTCAGGTGATTCCAGTATAAAGCTATGTTTGGGAACCAGTGCTGCAGTGTAAACGACTCTGGGCCATGGTGGAAATAAAGGACGGATGGATGTATAGGGAAGTTCTTCCTTAGTTCTTGCACTTGGCAATAAGTTACCATTACAAGTGTATGCTGCTTTCAAAAACTCAACAAAGAAAAACCAAACTTTATAAAATAAGGGGTGTATTATTTACATAAAAATAATCTTCTGTTTTAAAAAGGATTAGCCACAAATGCAATCTTATGAAAGTAATGTGTAATATTTTAAGAATATATGTATATTCTATTTCCTGTACCAAACATATCTCAAATCTGAATTCACAATCTCCCAAAACTGGGTCCCCCTCCTACCTTCAACAATTCTGTCAATAATATTATTTGTGAGTCTTGAACTCACAAATGTTTGTCTTTCCCTTTTAATTTTATTTATCAATCTTATTTAATGATGTCCTATAAAGAGCTCTTTAAAATATTTCTCAGATTAGTGGTTGCCAGGGTCTGGAGACTAGAGGGAAAGGAGAGACACTGCTTAATGGGCACAAGATTTCCTTTGGGATGATGAAAATGTTTTGGAACTAATTTGAAGTGATGGTTGCATAACATTGTAAATGTACTAAATGCTAATAAATTGTACACTTTAAAACAGTTAATCTTGGTGGGGAGGGCTAAGTAAATTTGCTTCATAGTATGCTTGAGATAAGAAAATATAGAAAAAAATAATGTGTTTCCAGTTTCCTTCCAACCTTAAATGATTCATTGTCTAACACTGAACTGAAGCCTAGGATTAAGACAAGATGACAGCTAAAATTAAGGAAAACTGCAGGCTCCAAATAAATTATTTTTAATTGAATTAATGGAAAGGAATATCATATACCTATTTGGAAAAAAGCAAACATTTCCAAGCTATCAGTTCTTCCAAAATAAATATGTAGATTTATAGAAGTTCCACATATTCAAGCAGGAGTTTTGGAATTTGATAAAAATTATTCCAAAATTCATTTGAAAAATGAATATAAGGATAGTAAAAAAGCAAGGAAGAGCAGATGTGGCTCAAGCAGTTGAGCGCCTGCCTCTCACATGGGAGGTCCCGGGTTTGATTGCAGGTGCCTCCTGAAAAAACAAAAACAAACAACAAACAATACAAATGAGGAAGCCAACTCAAAGAAGCTGATGTGGCTTGGTGGTTGAGCACTGGCTTCCCACATATGGGGTTATGAATTCAATCCCCAGCCCCAGTACCTCAAAAAATAAAATAAAATAAAAGCAAGGATAGTAAATAATTTTTTAAAAAGAGGGAAAGAATGAGGTACTCACACTACTAAATATTAATGCAATTTAAAGTTGCCATACTTATAACAGTAGTTTTGACCCAAGAATGGACACACAAAACAGAACAGAACAGATAGCCCAGTTGCGCGTAAACTTAAATGATGAAGGAAGCATCATAAATCAATAAAGATGAGGTATATCCAATAAGTGTTTTGTAGATAATTGATTAAGAATTTGATTAGGGAAGCGGGTGTGGCTCAATCGATAGAGCTCCCGTTTACCATATGGGAGGCCCCGGGTTCACTTCCCAGGGCCTCCTTGTGAGGGCCGGCCAGCCCGTGCGGCGCGGTGGGCTGATGCAGCAAGACCTCACAGCAAGGGGGAGATAAGCAGACACAGAGAAAACACACAGCAAATGGACACAGCAAACACAAGCAGCAATGGGGGGATAAATAAATAAATAAATAAATCTTTAAAAAAAAAAAAAGAATTTGATGAATCATCAATTTAGTTTTTCATATAATTAATAAAAATCAACTCCAAAAATAGATACAGTAAAATTTAACAGACTTCTGAAGAAAAAAGGACTTTCTAAGTTAAAACACAATATGAAAATCCAAAAAGTAAACTCTGGCAAATATTTGCTATGATTAAATGAAAATTTCTGAATCATAAAATAATTTTAAGATAAACAAGAGGTTACCAAAATTACATGCAACTAATTGACAAAGATTTGGGTTTTTTGTAATACAAGGAATTTATACAAATTACAAAACAAAACTCACAGAAGATTCTCTATAGAAAAAATGAAAGGCAATTCATTGAAAAGTAAATTTTAGAAACATGTAAAAATATTCAGTCCTACCAGTAAAAGAAGTTTGATCTACCAAATTATACTAGTCATAGCTTATAAAGCTGGCAAGCATAGGAGGCAATGGGAATGCTCATATATTGTCAGTGAAAGCATAAGTTTATAAAATTCATTTAGAAGTAATTTTATTTTAGGTTGTAATATCCGTAGTCAAGATTTCCATTTCTGGGAATGTGTCCTAAGGAAATAATTCCAAATCTGGAGAAAATTACATACAAGTAGTTCTCAGCATATTCTGTAATAGAAACAAAAAGATGAAACAATTTAAATTTTCATAGACTACTATTAATTATGGCATATCCACTCTTCCAATGTTATGCAATTACCAATAATGTTTAAAAAGACCTACATGGGAAGATTATTCCATCTTAAAAAGCAATGACGTTTTTATTCTTGCTGCAACATGAATGAAGCTTGAGAACATTATGCTAAGTGAAAGAAGCCAGACACAAAAGACCACACATTGTATGATTCTATTTATATGAAATGTCCGGAACAGGGAGATCCATAGAGACAGAAAATAGACCAGCAGTTATTTGGAACTGGAGCGAAGTGCGAATAGGGAGTGACTGCTAATGGGTACAGGGCTTCTTTTGGGTGATGAAAATGTTCCAGAATTGGATAGTGCTGATGGCTGCACAATGTTGTGAAAACACTAAAAACCACTTTGAAGGGTAAATTTTGTGGTTGCAAATTACATCTCAGTAAATTTTTTTTTTAAACTGTCAGTGGCTGCCTGCTCTCTATGCAAACTTTGATAAGTTACTTATAACTTCTCTGAGCCTCAATGTTACTGGCTATAAAATAGGAATCATGACAGTTACCTTCACAGAGAGTTGTTTGAGAATAAATGAGACTGTGTGCAAATCCTTAGCAAAGTATTTGATACAAGGGGCGAAGAGGAGGGATACTGTTTAATCCCTCACATGGGGGCTATTTAATTTCTCACATGGGGCTATTGTTTAATTTCTCCACCAGATCTTGATGGAGAAATTGATTCTAGTTTTGTTTTACCCACGAAAACTAACTTGTATTCTTATTGTAAAGGAAGACACAATTCCATCCCTCAAAGACTTAATACAATAATATGAAATGGATGAAAATAAAATGAAATAAAATGGACAATATGTGTACTCGCAAATGCTTTAAAGAAGAGTATGGCAGGGAAGCGGGTGTGGCTCAATGGATAGAGCCCCCGTTTACCATATGGGAGGCCCGGGTTCTCGTCCCGAGGCCTCCTTTTGGGGGCACGCCGGCCTGAGCGGTTCGGTGGGCTGATGCAGCAACCTCACGGCAGGAAGCGGGTGTGGCGCAATGGATAGCGCACCCGTTTACCATATGAGAGGCCCCGGGTTCGCTTCCCGGAGCCTCCTTGTGAGGGCAGGCCGGCTGGCGCAGCGCCATGGGCTGATGCGGCAAGACCTCACAGCAAGGGGGAGATAAGCAGACACAGAGAAGACACGCAGCGAATGGACACAGCAGCACAAGCAGCAAGGGGGGGATAAATAAATAAAATAAAATAAATTAAAAAAAAAAAAAGAGTATGGCAAAAATACTACCATCCTACATTTTTTTTTCCATTTGCTTTTTGTCATGTCTTCTCCACAATAAAAAGTGCTTCTTAAATTAAAATCAATATAGAAAATATTAATGACAGAATGGAGAGAAAAGTAAGAATTAAATTGTGTAGCAGTATACAAAAATCCCTTAAGTAAGGAGGAACATTTTTTTAAAGAACAATATAGGAGGAAAGAGCTGTAGGGAAAATGAGAACTGGCAGGTAGGTAAAAAGTATCTCAAGTTTGTTTCATTTGTGAGCAAAAGAATTTTAACTGAGAGTTGTACAATATATATAAAGGGGCATGAAAAATAAACAGCATAACAAGGTAGAAAGTTATTGGGGTGGGGTATATGGGAATTCCCTATATTTATGATGCAACATTTATATAATCTAAAGCTTCTTTAAAAAATAAAGGAAAAAAAG
>JAQZBX010057601.1:0-17899 GCA_029593785.1 Cabassous unicinctus
GCTCTCTTCCTTGCATCCAGCATGATTCTGTAGATACCACATTATTGATAATTCTGTCTCTTTTTCTTTATCTCTCACGTGCACACACACATATCCATGTATGCAAACACAAACTATAAGAAATTTGCAATTTTAATAGAAATGATTGATCCCATATATATATGTGTATTGTGGGTGTGTGTATACCCAGAAAGAGTGGGTTTGTGTGTGTGCATGTGTGTTTATACAAAGAGGGCTGTGAGTCAAATATTGGGGATGAACTTGGGGCTGGGTGAAGTATGTTTACTTACACCATCCCTATGACCCATTTGTCCCAAAACAGATATCTTCCCAGATGCCACATCCCACCCCCTAACAAAAATGCAGTGCCACCTGGGAGCCATGGGGCATCTACAAGGCAGCTGCACTGAGGTGAGGAACAGATTGTCGTGAGCCGGGCAGTTGTGTTGGTCCATGAGCATTCCCTTGACTCTCCCTCTCAACAAACCTGTCCCCACAAGCTGGGCAAGTACAAGAGAGGGCACCAGCTTCAAGCTATAATACTGTTGCGGATAGTGGTGTTGGAAGATTTGCTCTTGGATATGACTCCCTGGGATAAGAATAGGAAATTCCAATAGCGGAACTAGAGGAGTTCTGCCCTGAAGTCTAATGTCACACTCTCACCTGAATCCTAACTTCAACTGCAGGTCTATGATCATGACTGAGGCATATGCTTCTCATCACAAATAATACCAGCAAGGCAAACGATAGTCTCAAGAAAATAAAAGATGTGGTCCCAGAAGAAAAATTACCTTATATCAGAGGACTTCAAGAACTATGATCAATTTTTTTAAAATGTAATCTACACAACAAAGGAGAACCATTTAAAAAGACTAAATTCCTGTGTAAAATGAATATAAAAAGTATAAATATACTAAAAAATAAAGAATGACATAGCAATTATAATAATAAAAATGGAAAAGACATGAGACCAAATATTAAAAGGGCTAATAGATTTCTAATTAGCAGGGGAGACTCCTTCCTTGCTCCTGGATGTTTGCCAGCATGCCTTGGTGTTTCTTGAGTGCAGCTGCAGCACTGCAGTGACACATCATCCTCACATGGCCTTCTCTCCTGTTTCTGTGTGCTTCTCCTCATCTTATTATAAGGAAACAGTCTTATTGGATTAGAATCCCACCCTACTCCAACAAGACTTCATCTTAATTGAACCAAGTCCATCTACAGTGATCTTATTTTGAAATAAGGTCACATTCTGAGGCAGTAGTGTTTATAACTTCAACACCTCTTCTCTTTGTGGAGAACCCAAAGCAAATCATAACAGACTGTTAAGAGCCTTCAGATTGTGGTATAGCTGTGACAACTGTGAAGAAGAGGGGGCAGAAAAGAGCTTAGGAAGGGTATCAGATTGCAGTGCAGACCTGAAAAAGGCTCAGCCAGGCTTATTAGATTTCCCAAGCAAAGGTTGCCTATTTGAAAAGACCTTCTGCCATGATCATTGTCAACAGGAGCATCCCACAGGAATGGCTTCTGCATAAACACAGTGGTGGACCCAAAAGGGCAGCATAAGGGACTGTCAGTCAAATCTGCTTCCTGGAGAAGGCTTTTGTGGAGAAGATCTGAATGGAACACTTCCATGACCATAGCATATGAAGTATTAAAAAAATAGTAATGACAAATTTTCTTAGTGATTCTGGAATGAAAAAACATATTCTTGTCCAAACAACCATGTTCTTTAACCACAAAATAATTAGCTTAGGAATCAATAATAAAAAGAAAGCCAAGGAACTATAGTCTAACATTTGGAGATTTAAAAGTATGTCTACTTATTTTTGGATGAAAGATGAAATCATATTGAAAATTACAAAATACCTTGCACTAAATGATATTAAGTATAATGCATTTGTCTGGTATTTGTCATATTTATTATTGCCTCTATTTATAAGTAAAACTGTATATGAAGGAAATTTTTAGTCCTAAATGGAAATCAAAAAAAGCTGGATCTTAGTGATTTAATTATCCAACTTAAGAAGAAAATGAAAGAACAGACAACTAAACACAAAGAGAGTAAATGATGTAAAGTTTTGACTCAAGTAAAATTAATAATTTGTGTTTATTCAAATACACCAATAAGAAAATTAAAAGTGAATACACTGAGTGGGATGAGGTAGTTACAATACATATAATCAATAAATAATGCTGTGGTGGTTAGTCTTATGTGTCAAATTGGCTAGGCCATATGTCCGGTTATGTAATCAAGCACCCCTCCAGGTGTTGTGGTGAAGGTATTTTGTAGATGTGGTTAAGATCTACAATCAGTTGATTGTACAAGCCCAAGAGCCAAATCCTTAAAGTAAATCTATTACCTATTCTACTGCTTCTGTTTCTCCAGGCAACTGGAAAATATAGAGTGCTGGAAATCTACTAAGGACAAACAATGCAGTAAGGGAATATAAAAGGCAAGAGGACTGATCAGGCAATTCACAAAAGAGGAAATCTGAAAGCCAATAATTATAACAGGTGATCAACCTCACTGGTAATCAGAAATATGCAAATAAAAACCTCTTAAGATATAAATACTTACACAGCAGACTGACTGAACTTTAAAAAGATTGACTATACCAACTGCTGATAAATATGTGGACCAACTGGACCTCAGGCACTGCTGGTGTAAGTGTAAGTAGGTGAAACTACTTTAGAAAACAGAGATTATTTACTAAAGTTGAAGATATGTACACTACATAACTTAACTGAACAACTCCAATCTTGGAGGTATACCCAACTCATATACATGTGCATGTGCAACAGAAGAGCTAGAGAATAAAAAAAAAAAGAATTTTAAGTATAAATAAATAAATATATAAATAAATATTATTTTTGTACTGATAAAAAGGACAATGAGTTAAGAAAATATAATGATCCCCATTAATATTTTTCTCAGCATCTGAGAGAAAAGGTAAACTTGATACTTGCATTTGGACATTTTAAAACAACTCTAGAGAGAACTGACAAATCATGGGTAGCGAGAGAAGACTCAAACTTCCAGATTTTGACATATCATCAAGTAATAACAATTAGAACAACAATAACAATAACAGACAAATAGACCACTTGAACCAAAAATGATCCTAGGAACAGACCCATGGAATATGGTACATAATTAATGATACTGGTAACACAAATAAACGAGGAAATGATTGACTATTTACAAGCGAGCATTGGGTAAGGCTTTCTATATGGAGAAAAATAAACTTAGAGCCTTCCATTTCAAATATGCAAAAATAATATGTGGATTAAATGTATATAAAGAAGAACATTTGTAGAAATATTAATATGGTCTTGGGATGGGCCAGGATTATCCCAATAGGACCACAATAGTGTGTACTCTTAGTAAAAAGTATTTTTGCTGGATTATATAAAAAGTAATCACTTCTATTCAATGAAGGACATCAGAGTCAAAGTTAATTGATGGCTAACAATTAGGAGAGTTTATTTGCAATATATAAATACAGATTATTGTCTCAACCATAATATCTATAGCAAATAAGTGATTGAATGTATATTAGTTTCCTTTGGCTTCCATAACTAATTACTGCAAAGTGGATGGCTTAAAACAACAGCACCTTTTTCTCCCACACTTCTGTAGGCTAGGTGCCTAAAATCAAGGTCTTTGATCTATCTAAAGCCTCAAGGGTTGGATTCTTCCTTGCCTCATCCTAGCTTCTGGTGGATGCCAGCAATCCTTGATATTTCTTGGCTTATAGACACATCATTCCAAACTTGCCTCTGTACTTCACCTGGCATTCTTCCTGTGTGTGTCTACCTCTGTGTCCATGTTTCCCTCTTCCTATAAGGAAACTAGTCATTGGATTACACCCACCCTAATTCCAAATAAGGTTACATTCACAGGTACTGGGAGTTTAGATTTGACAATATCCTTTTTGGAGGACCCAATTTAAGTCAATACAAAAGGCAAAGAAATCTGATTTTCCATATATGTAATCTTCAGAGAAGATGTGATTTTAAATAGCTAGTAAGGGGAAGCAGATGTGGCTCAATTGATAGGGCTCCCGTTTACCATATGGGAGGCCCCGGGTTCGCTTCCCGGGACCTCCTGGTGAAGGCAAGCCAGCCCGCGCAGCGCGGTGACCTGACACAGCCGGACGACCCAACAAAAGGGAGACAAGCAGACACAGAAAAACACACAGCAAATAGACACAGCGAGCACAAGCATTGAGGGGATAAATAAATAAATAAAATCTTTAAAAAATAAAATAAAATAAAAAAATAAATAGCTAGTAAGTTTATGAACAGATATACAGGGCCAGCATAATTTGAGATATTCAAGTTTTAATACAATGAAGTAATGCTCTACATTCATCGTATTGCAAGTATTAAAGTCAGATAATTTCAAGAAGTGATGCATATGTGAAAAGTGAGATAATTTCAAGTGCTGATGAGAGCATAAGAGGTACAAGAGAGCTCTTCAGAAATACTTATTAAAATTAAGTATCGGTATGTTCTACGTAATAGCAATACTATTCTATAGTATTTTGCCCAGTAAACCTCCAGCAAACATCCACAAGGAGTCACTTTAAGGTATTCACAATAGAATAGAATTTCAAAATAGGTGCTATTTTGGCCCTATTGAAGGAATCCTGGCCCACCCTAAGACCATATTAATATTTCTTTTTTTTTTTTAATCAATTTTTAATCTAATTCATGTACAGTTTACATTCCTCAAGTTACTTATTCCTCACTTGTGTTTTCTTCAAAAATTAATATATATTTTCTAATAAGGGGTCTTGTATCATTTATATTATTCCTAGGATTTTATTGATTTAGTTGTAGATATATATATATATATATTTTTATTGTGGGTAAAAATCAAATTTTTCACAATACATGCCAATATTTGTAAAATGATATATAAATACATATGCATATATGTGCATTTGTTTACATAAATGTTATTTGTTATATATATATATTTTTTTTTAAAGGTGCTTAGATTACCTAAATAATATTTCTACAAATGTTCTTCTTTACATACATTTAATCCACTAATATTGTTTTTACATATTTAAAATGGAAGGATCTAAT
Source organism: Cabassous unicinctus (assembly GCA_029593785.1). NCBI lineage: Eukaryota > Metazoa > Chordata > Mammalia > Cingulata > Chlamyphoridae > Cabassous > Cabassous unicinctus. The sequence goes on from JAQZBX010057601.1 coordinate 5,101, forward strand.
AGGTCACAATAACAAAGAGTTGGCTATAAATAGTAGGCCATTGCTAGAGGAATATAAAAGTAAAATTTATGCAGCAGTCAGTAGTAACGAACTAGATTTACATATATGAAGTGATTTACAACATACTACAAATGAACAAAGTTTTTAAAAAATAAGATAATTATACTATTCACATAAGTTTAAATACACATGCTCTGAAAATAAATTATATTTTTTAAGAATAGATGGAACTATGGAAATTTCTTGCATGGAAGATAGTTTGGAAGGGCATTTATACATATATGCAGATCATTTAAATATAAATTAATTGTGGGAAGAATTTTGCAATTATGCGTGTGAGATTGGGGTGGTAATAGACATGGAAATGAAAAAAAAAGAAAGGAAAAAGTAAATAGGAATACAAGATAGACTTTTCAAGGCTGGATATTAATAAAATTTGATTGAACTCATCAGAAAGCAAATATTATTTTCCAGAGTGTATTTAGGTTAGAACTTTAGGACTTAAAGTCTTTAGGACTTCTGAAATAATTGCTTATTGGCTTTTTCTAATTTGAAATCCACACACTTTTCAAATTCAACAAATTCAAATAGTTCATTCCTTTTACCCCATAACTTGCTTCCCTTTAGATATTTCTTGTTTTGGTCATGACACCAATTGCCAAAGCCAAAAGGCTAAATTTGTTCCAAATTAACTTCTCCATTTTCACCTTATCTTTTCTCCTCTCAATTACTATAAACTTCTTATTTTCTCCAGGACTCATAACTGTTCTTCCTTTAATCCTGCTCAGAGGAATTACTTTAAAATATAAATCTGACCTATTCATCCCACTGCAGACTAAATTCTGTTAAGTAAGGTCCTTGATCTGTCTTGTTTATCATTGTATCCCCAGCACCTAAAAAAGTGTTTGGTATAATACTTAATTTGGTACGCAGCTTCTAAGATGCCCCCCTCCCCATTGATGATAATTGCTGTGGCATTTTGAAATTATTTTATGAATCCCCAAAAGAGAAAGATTATGTTTGTGAAATCATACATTTCAGTGGGTGTGAAATCCTTTCAACTGGACTAAGTCAATAAGGAGTGACTCAGGTTGAGTCTCGCCCTCTTGCTGGGTCTGATATAAACGGAGACACAGAGGAAAAGGAGGTCACCATGTTTGATCTTGCATGTGAGAAAAAGGACTTCAGTTTTGCCCACAGCTGCAAGGAGAGAAGCCAATCCCAAGAAGCTCAAGGAGCTGAGGCCCAGGGAGAGATGAGCCATATGCCTGATAGCTTGCAACTCAATTCTGGAAGAAAGCAGAGCAGCTGAGATGACAGAGGCCCAGAAAGCGACAATCCTTATGCCTGGTTGCCCTCAGCTGAGCTCTGGGATATGAGAGATTCTGGAGGAGAAGAGATCAGTAGCCATCTTGCTTTACCATGTGGAAGCTGACTGTGTTGAGAAAACAGTCTGCTGATGCCTTAATTTGGATATTTTATGACCTTGGAACTGTAAGATTTTACCCCACATAAATCCCTTTATAAAAACCAACCCACTTCTGGTACTTTGCTCAGCAGTGCTATGGCAAACTAAAATACTTGTCTCCTAGTATTCCCAGCCTTTTCTATGCCTATTCCCTTGAGTAATGCGCTTCTAAAATTCTAATCTGTAGAATACCTAACTTAGAAAGGATGCCTTTTCCATGATTAGATTATAAGAGATACTGACTTTCATATTGCTAGGGGACTTTTTGTCTTGCTGGCTTTGGTGAAGCAAGTTGCCATGATGGAGAGACCCACAGGGCAAAGAACTAAGGGCAGGTGCTGGTCAACAGCCAGCCAGAAACTAAGGTCATCAGTCCAACAAGTCAAAAGGAAATGCATCCTGCAAAAACCATGGAAGTGAGCTTGGAAGCAGATGTTCCCCAGTTGAGCTCAGCTCATAAATGACAGCATGCACAGGATAACACAATGATTATAACCTGATGGAGACCTTCAGGTAGAGGAACTATGTAATCGCTGGTAAGATTGCAGACCCATGCAAATTGTAAGATAATAAATGCGTGTTGTTTTATGTTGTTAAGTTTTTTGGTAATACTTTAAACAACAATAGATAACTAATACACAAAGTAAAAGAACAATGAATGAAACCAGTCATTCTTTTCCCATAACTTCAGGATGTATTTCAAGTTTCTTGGCTTAGCAGTCAAGAATCTATTAACCCTCCTCTTGCTACCAACTTTTTTCTATACTAATTTTAATCTATTTTCTATTTCCAGAAAGTGCAAAGCTATTTCATGACTTTGTGCCTCCATAAATTTTGTTTCTTCCTAGAGAAGTTTTATATCTTTCTTTAAATGGTTAACTCCTATTTAGTGTCCAATATGGATCTCAAGCCTTACCATCCTTGGACATACTTCTCTAACTCCCCAGACCTACTGAGAGGTCCATGTTCTATGTCTATAGCACTAGATGTATCCTTTATTATAACATTAATTGTACTGTATGCTTATACTAAATTCACACATCTTGCTCATAAAAAAGTCTATAAGGTACTTAAACATAGCAATCACATCTTATCTGACTTCATCTACTGAATATGTCCCAATGGTACATAAATGACTAAACAGATTTTTTATATTAATAAAGACAAGCAGCAACGATTTCTAATGTTAATAGAGACAAGCATCAATCAGATTCTGATAAGTTAAGTTTGAAAGAGTTAACTCATGAATACAAGAGTACTCCTCAAACATCTTGCTACATTTTGTCAATCCCTTTTTCTGGAATGCCTTCCTTTCTGAATAAATTTTGAACTTTTTGCTTTGTGCTTTGTTATTGGATTTTCCATCATTTTATTATGCAAATTTTCAAACACAAGAAAAATTTGAAAATATTCTTAGTGCACAGCCACATATTCAATATCTAGAGTCTACCATTAACTTTTCAGAGCTATCAATCTATGAACATCTCTATCTATCCCCAAATCCATCTTGTTTTTTAATGCATTGCAAGGTAAATTGTAGACATCAGTATAATCTCTGCTAAATACCTCAGCATGCATATCATTCAGTAGTGTTATTATTTGTTTACTGTTCCTTTCTTTTGAGGTAAAATATACACACAATAAAATACACATTTGTTAAAGTACACTGCCTGATTTTGAAAAATGTAATCTTCCTAATCAATTCCCTGTACAGCCTGAAGTAAATACTGCTGTTTTTTCCCCCAAACATAGATGAGGTTTACTTGTTTTAGAGCATTTCATAAATGGAATCATGCAATGTATACTCTTTTGTTTAAGGCTTCTTTCACTGAGCATTAACATTTTTGAGATCCATCTATGTTATTGTGTGTGTAAGCAGGTTTTTAACTGAGTGGAATTTCTTCCTATTCATACACCACAATTTGCTCATCAGTTCTCTTATTGATGGGCACCTGGCTTCCTTTGAATTTTTCACTAATATAAATAAAGCTGCCATGAACTTTTGTGTATCAGTCATTTTTTGGACATATATTCCCATTTTCCTTAGGTAAATATGTAGAAGTGTTAATGGTAGGTCATAGAGTAGGCATATATTTAGTTTTATAAAAAACTGCCAAACTTTTCCTCAAAGTTGTTACTCCATCTCACACAATCAAAATCAGTGCATAAGAGTTCCAAGTGCTTCATATTCTTGTATTCTTTCCAACATCTGGTATTGCTAGTTTTTTTTTAGTTATTCTGGTCAGAATGCAGATTATCATGTTGTGGTTTTAATATGCATTTCTCTGATTACTAATATTGCTAAGAACATTTTCTTGTACTTTCTTGGCCATTCATTCATCTTCTTTTAGGAAGTATCTGTTCAAATCTTCTCCCCATTTTATTGGTTTGCTCAACTTTTTTTTATTGAGTTGTAGGAGTTCTTTATAAAGCCTGAATACCAGTTTTTTGACAGATGTGTATCTTGAGAATGTTTTCTTCCAGTCTGTGTCTTACCTCCTTATTTTCTTACTGGTGTTTTTGATGTACAGATATTTTTCATTGTGATGGAGCCATATTTATATATTTTTAAAGACTCTTGTTTTCTTTATCTTAAAGATTTTCCTACTACCAAATTAAAAAGATATTTTCCTATCCTTCTAAAATCATTACAGTTTTAGTTTTATGTTTAGATTCATGATCCCTCTCGGGTTAATTTTTATTTAGTACGAGGTAGGGGTCAATATTCATGTTTACCTTATTGACATATAGCTATTCCAGATCTCTTTGTTGAAAATCATTTCCTTTCTCCAATTGATTACTTTGGCTTCTTTGTGGAAAAAATAATATTTCACTCATTTTAAGTATATTTAAAATATCAGCTTTCTGTGATATGGCTGCTAATACCAGTGCTTCTGTACTGTTTATTTACCTTTCTATTCTACCTCCAAGCATCATTCATGTCATCTCCTTCTGGACACAACTGAGTGTTCAACTTGAAAATCAGCTCCATTCAGGAAAACACAAATTCTTATTAATTTTGTTGTATCCCTAGTGTTTAGTTTGAATTCTGTACAGAGAAGACACCCATTTTATTTTGAAGAAAGGAATGCATGCATGAATGAATGGTAAATTAAAGCACAGTTTTATACATTGAGTTTTAAATAAATTAATAGTTGAGAAATGAGACTTTTTCAGGACATTTTAGATATATCCCTATTTTTAAAGGTATAGGCACTGTACCTATTAGGTGAAAATCAACTTTTTCATAACAAATTATATGTGTAATTTATTACAGCCTCATATTTTCTTCGCAGCTTGTTTTGGAAATCAAATAAAAGAAAATTAACATAAATGGTAAATGTACCATCAAGACATGCTTAAAACTTGCTAATGTGCAGGCATAATACTAGCTACTGATAAGACATATGTCCCAGGCTTTTAAGAGGTCATGGTCTATTGGTCTATACGTGGTTTTCTGTTTTAATTTAATAACCATAATTTCTAATAAACCTTTGGGACTTTGAAAAAGTGTCGATTTTCCAATACTTGCTTAGTCCCAGTGTATGTGTCATATTTTTCTTTTTACCTGCTATTATTTGCTCTTGTCGGGGGCTGAATATGTCTTGTACAATAAAGAAATAATTGAAAAATGGTTGGGTTTCTATATCGGGCAAAGTGTTTATAAGAAATCAAACGACTCTCTTCTTCTCACCATGTCCTTGCTGGCCCATAAATAGGAACTTTATCTAGATGTAGGTAACATCTGCATTTCCTTCAACTTGTCATCTATTTCTCTTTAAGGGAGGAATAATGGCTTAGCCGGTGGGTAAGTTTGAGAGAAGGGACCTGAGCAACTATGCTGCAATCCTTTCAACCACTTTCAATGGTCTGCCTGAAAAATAAGCAATGCTTTTCTTGTTAGTGTTATTTATTTATGTTTCTTCTGCTTACTAGGGCAGACTGTATCTCTATTGGCAGAAGTTAGACTTGACTATTTTGGAGGGATTGATTGGCAAACTAAAGGGTAAATGGGATGATTAGTTAGTCTGACCAAAAATAAGTTCTCCAAACTACCTGTAGTAGTTATTAAATGGATATACTGATTGATCCTTATTTCATTCCCATATATATTTCTAATACAGTTTCTAATTCAGAGTGGAAAGGCTTTGCAGAGCACCAATAAAAAGCCTCAAAGGAAGACCAATATAATGAATAAGATTTTAGGGAAGCATTATAAAAATTACTAAAATATGCTTTATTTAAAATGACAGCTATTTCCTCTGTAAAATGGAAATAATATACATTTTATAGGGCTTATTTTTTTAACATTCAGTAATTATTCAGAAAAACTTAACAGAAGGGTTATGACATAATTAGAAAGTAAATTCAGATTTTTAAAAATTGATTTATAAACTTATATGTGATCTGAGATTCTTCACTGAATTCCGGAACAGAAAAATAAAAACAGATTTATCATGTGGATTCAATCTGAAAAGCTTGAACCTTGTTTCTTGTTCCTCAATATGTTTTCCAAATTAAGTGAGTGTCTACAGAAATGATCTCTATGGATGCAAGTTAGATTGGAATTTTTAAATAGGCTTTATTACTACTATAATTTAAAATATTTATGAAAAGAATGAGTGTATTTTAGATCAACTGGGGATGGGATTTAAAGATGTATATAATATATAATTTTAATGCATCTATTTGAGTTTCAGCTTTTATCCCTTTGTGTCCTGTGGTCAACTGGGATTACACTTTTTTTGTTGTTTTTGTGTTTTGTTTGTTTTCACTGAAGTATTTTCAACCTGATGTCTGTAGGTCTATAAGGTATAACTGTGTAAGAAAAAAAAATCCTCTAAAATAAATCTGTGCATTACTAAAGTTTGAGAAACAGTGTTCTAGATAGTTCAGTCGATTTCTTCCTATTCTCAAATTCCCCTGATAAAACTTTCTTCCATTTTAGAAATAACTAATGGCTGAGCTTTATATCCCAATTTGTTCAAGGATCTTATGGCATCATTAAAATTATCTTTAGATAATTTCACTCAAATGAACTGATTTCTAAGGGATAATAAGACAGGATTCAGCTATTGGTTACATTGGCAATGTCTCCAAAATTTCAATTCTCTACCCCCACTGCCCCATTATGAAGAGAGAAAAAAATCTTTATTTCTTCTCTTGTCATTTTATTAAATGTGAAGAAGTGCACATTTCACAGAAGCAGTGCATAAATTATAAGTAAACTATCTTATACTGTTTCTGATGCTGAAGGGTTTTTGTATATGTATGTAGAGAAAGGGTACTATTTTAAAATACATAAAATATTTCTATATACTTATATAACAGATTTATAATATGTAATATCCTATCATATTCTTAATGAACTAATATTCATAAGAAATAATTGAATTATATCTTAATCATTATGATTTTGTCCTCTATTTTTTTATCCTGCCTCAAATGAACTGATATTCTATTTCTTTGCTAGAATATCTCTAAGCAGAATTGATTGTGCTTGCTGAGAAAAAAATGTGGATAAAGTTATCAAAGAAAGTTATTTATTTTCCTACTAAGTGACAATACAAGTTTCTATTTTTCAGAGAGTTTATTTTAGTCTCATTTCCACAGCCGCCAATAATACATCGATACAAATAGTTGTATTAATTTCTCAGTGTTGTGCTCACTAAAGCAGTCATACATCCTTTGCTCAGAGTGCCCACGGCTTTTTGAAACTAGCATTTTATGACTGTACTCATATAGTGAATTTTGGAAGGCCTTTTAAAAAGAAATAGGAAAATGAAAGTAAAATGCTCCTGGGGAAGTCAGGGACACACTCAAGGGCCATCTCCCAGCCCTCCTTTCTTTGTGTACAGATATTTCAATATCTTTCTATTCCACAGCCTGGGAGAGATGTTAGAGCTATTGGAATGGCCTAACTGTACCTTGAACCCGAAAGAAGAACACTCAGTTCTAGATACTTGCCAGGGAGGGAACTCTGCAAAAAGGTTGCATGGTATATGCTTTTTGCTCAGTGGCAGGATCCCCGTACCCTGGGCTGTACCAATACCCCCTTCTTGGGCACCGCAGGTATCCCTCATCTGTGACACAAAGCGATCCACCCATCCTGACCCGAGCAGTTGGCCCCCCAGGGGATTGGCCATGAGGGGATCTTCCCCCCTGCTCTTTTGGACCCGTTGTGCTGTGTAAGTAATAAAGTGGCCATTTGTTGAGAATCTCTGTTGTGTCTGAGTCTGTGTTCCCATGATGCAATGTGTAGCAACTCACTCCACAAGTCCAATAGAGAAAATGTATTACAAAATATTTTTAATATTTTGATATTAAAAAAAAAGCTGATACTGAAAATTTCAGAAACAAAGACTTCTTAAGAAATGAATATAAAGAAAGGTATAAGCTCTCACCCTTTTATAAAATGGAGGATATCTTTAAGCTAAGCTATATGTTTGGTTCCAGTAAATATAAGTTGTTGACTATCATTTACATTAAAAAATAAATAAACAGAGTTAATTGGATGAAACTCTATATAAAAAGGGAGTTTTTAATTGAACTAGGCCTAGGAGTAGTTCTGTGCCACCTAAAAAATTCTTCTCACACAAAATATACTATTATGATGCAAACTATATTTTTAAAAGTCAAGAGTTTAAAACATCAACTCACTATACTGAATTCTCATTTTCTTAAGGGAAGCACTTTATTTTATTGTATAATGCTTACTGGTATCTTACTTAAAGAAAAAAAATTAATATTCATAAGTTTTAGAATCCCTGATTCTAAATATCTAGCCTTAAGTATCCCCATTTTAGTTTCCTGGGCTGCTCAAGCAAATACTGTGAAATGGGTCAGGTAAAACAATGGGAATGTATTTACTTATGGTTTTGAGCTTAGGAGTCCAAAGTCAAGGTGATGCTTTTCTCCCAAAGAATGTGGCTATTTGGGGTTGGCTGCTGGTGACCTTTGGCCATTAGCATGTCACATGACAAGGCACATGGTGGCATCTCCTGGGCTCTCCCTTCTCTTCTGGGCTTCATTGATGTTTAACTTCTGGCTGCTCCCTCTGACTTTCTCTATTTTTAAAATTCATTGCACTTATAAAGGAGTCCAGTAATAGGATTAAGACCCACCCTGATTAAGGTGGGCCACACCTTAACACAAGTAACCTCATCAAAAGATCCCACTTACAATGGGTTCACATGCACAGGAGTGGATTAAGTTTAAGGACATGTTTTTCTGGGGGGTACATACAGCTTCAGATTATCACACTCCATCCTCTAGACCCCAATATTACATGTTATTACTACATGAAAATACATTCATTCCATCTAAACATCCCAGAAGCCATAAGGGCAAATTTCATGAGATTTTAAGGTCTGAAAAGTCATCTATAGATTGATGTTTTGTCCTCCAGGCCTGATGGAGCATCAACTCCATACTTTCTAAGCACTTGCCCAACAGCCCTGCTCTCCCCAAACACTGGCGTGAAGGCCCCACTCTCCCTTAACATGGGGTGGTGACCAGACTCTGTGAACACCAAGGCACAAGCACCACCATCACTGAGCATTGGGGTGAGCAGCACTCTCTCTGAACAACAGTGTGGTCAGCTAGCCTCCTCCAAGCACCAGGGCAGACCCACCCTTTCCACACAAGGATGAGTCTACTCTTTTGGCCTAAGAAGAGTTCTTTGGTCCAGACCTCAGCATCCATGATTCTGCCCATGAAGTCACTCTTTCTTCAATCTATCCCTTCTCTGTCCCTTTTAATCCAGGCTGGCAGTGATTGTGTTCATATAAGTTATGCAAAAATCTTGCTGAGCTTGGATATAGTTCACAGGAGTCGAAACCATCAGGCAATAGACCTTTCCATAGATCTTTCCTGCATAACTGTATTTCCAATCCTGACTTCCCTTGAAATGGCTGATAGATTCCATGCTCATTTCAACCCTCACATGTAGCACTATCCTCTGGCGACTCACTTTCTGGAAGTTCAGAATTTTCTAAACCATCTATTTCTGTTTTTTGATGTGTGCTCAGGAATTCAGTTCTCTTCTCTTCCTTTCCTCTTGCATTTTACTATAAGCTGTAAGGAGAAACCAGGCTGCACTTTGTACACTTAGCTGGGAAATCACCACAGCTAAATATCCAGGTTCATTGCTTTCAAGTCCTGCTTTCAATCCAACATATGAACTCAATTTTGCCAAGTTCTCTGCTACTTTATAACAAGAATTGTCTTTCCTCCAGTTTCCAATAACATACTTATCATTTCTATATAAGGCCTCATTAGAAGTACCTTTAGCATCCGTATTTCTACCAACAGTCTCTTCGAAGCAATCTATGATTTTTCTAAAAAACACCTTACAATTCTACCAGCCTCTACCCACTATCTAATTCCAAAGCTTTTTCCACATTTTTTTTTGCATTTGCAATAGCAGTACTCTACTCTCTTCTTACCAAACTTTGTTTTAGTTTCCTGGATTGCTCAAGCAAATACCATAAAATGAGTCTGGTTAAACAATGGGAATTTATTTGCTCATGATTTTCAGGCTAGGAAAAAGTCCAAAGTAAAGGGGATGCTTTCTCTCAAAGATTGTGACATCCTGGAGCTAGCTGCTGCCAAACTTTGTTCCTTATTTTGTCACATGGCAAGGCACAAGGTGGTGTCTCTTGGTCTTATCCTTCTCTTCCAGTTTCCATTGATGTTCAGTGTCTCAATTTCTTTCCACTTATAAAGGACTCCAAGAATAAGATTAAGACTCATTTTTATTGAAGTGGGCAACACCTATGGACTAAAGTAGACTTATTATTATTCTACTATAGACTTATTATTATTCTAGCAGTGGAAGAACTTATATTATTGATATAAAGGCAGTGGCCACCAGAGCTTCTGAGGAGAGGGAGAGGGCAGAATAGGTGTAACATGGGGCATTTCGGGACACTGGAATTGTCCTGCATGACACTGCAATGACACAGACCATTATACATTTTGTCAAACCTATAAAATCATTCAGGGCAGAATGTAAACTCTAACGTAAACTATATTCCATGGTTAGTAGCAATGCTTCAATATGTGTTCATCAATTGTAACAAATGTACCACACTAATGAAAGATGTTGTTAATGTGGGAAAGTGTGGAAGGGGGAGGGGAAGGGGATATGGAGATCCCTCGTATTTTTGATGTAACATTTATGTAATCTAAAGCTTCTTTAAAAATAAAAAACGTTTCAACATTTTTTTTTTTTTAAGCAGGAATGTATTATGTTTAGGAACATGTTTTTCTGGGGTACATAGAACTTGAAACCACCATACAGACTAAACTACCTATAATTTTCGAAATCTTCAATATATCCGATAAATAATCAATCAGAATTTGATTAAAACCTTCAGGCATCTCACCTATATTCATTGATTTTTGTATAATCCTGTTGACTAAAGGATTTCTTTTTATAGTTCCCTGTACCTTGCCCAATTAATTCTTCTCTCCTATGAATTCTTGTATAAAAATAATAATGCCCTATCTGTATGATATATATTAATGCAATTTAATATAATGCAATATAATATAATATATATTATAAATATAATTCAGACTACTATCAAGAATCCCTAGTTCCACCATCTCTACGTCTTTGCTCCATGTTACATGGCATATAGTTTGCATTTTCTCTTACCATCTTAATTTCCCTTTGATTTATTTTTATAATCCTTTAGACGTGCTGTTAGTAGAATGATTATATATTACTTAACTCTCCATGAACTTTTAAAATTACATGCAAAATATTATTTTCATTAAAAGTTCTTTTGGGGATGAAGTACATGGTTTTCACCAGACTCCAAAAATATAAGAACTCTACAACCCCCAATATAACTGATTTTTAAGAGAATAATTACTGCCTATTAGATGCTCTACTAGCAAAACAAACAAACAAAAACCAGACAACTATGAGCATATTTGCTTCCTTGGATACCACTTTACCAACAGAACACATTTTCTAAAATTGAATTAGACATTAAAATTATGTATTATTGCATCATATACTTACAATTATTAATAATATATAAATTATACTTGTACAAATTACTTGTAATTATTATATGATAATGTATTATTTGCAATATAATTAGTTATAACTCTTTGTGGATGATCATACAAATGATTAAACATCCATATAAGTGTTGTGGTCGTGTTTCCTGATCATGTCTAATAGGATATCATTAAGAATATTGTCATTTTGTCTGAAGGACAAATCAATTATTTAATAAAACAGTACATATTTTGGAGGATATACAGCCTAGCTGAAAAATATGGTAGGATGAGATGCATTATTGTATGATGAAAAAAAGAGTAAAAATTTTATAATCAGAAAACTGAAGTTTGAGGTTCTGTTACAGTTCTGTAATTTACTAGTTTGTATGGCCTTGGTCAAATTATTTAATGTTTTTGAGCCTTAGTTTTCTCAGCCATATAATGAGGATAATGTAGCTATAGTCAGAAAAAAATGAGCTCATGTAGGGGAAAACGTTTTATACAGTACTACTAATGTTACTATTGTTTTTGAGGCAAATTCACAGATATCTTTAATAAAAAAAACCACATGACTGTTTTAAAACAGATATGCAATTTATTTCAATATTGGATGGGATTATGTCTGTTTAGGTAATTATGAATGGCTGGATAAATGATGTTCGTATCATTGGAGATAACATAGAAGTATTACTTTGATTGGTGAAATAAAAATGAATTTCATTTGAGGCACAGAGAGTTCAGTTTGACCATAAAAGGAAGTGGTAGAATAGTAGGTTATAATGTTTAGCACCTCATTTAGAACATTATGGATGTTATGTAAGCATTAATAGTTTTTGGAAGTCCATGAAGAGAAATCATAAGTTTTTAAGTTAGATTATATGAAGATCAATTTAGGAAGTATATATAGGAAGGTGTGAAATAAGAAGATGTGAGGAATGGGAAAACAACTCTAGATTAGATCAAGGATGAGATAATTTTAGGCTGCATTAGGATGGTGATAACTTGAATGCAAATGGAAAAAAAAAGAACTCAACGCTTTTGTTTTTAAATTTTGTTTATTGGATGTTCTTCCAATAATAGAACTTATGCATAAATTTTAGCAAAAATATTCCAGGCAAATGAAGACATAACAAAAACTTTTGAGTTAAAATATAATTTAAAAAGCGTCAAATGAGATATAAAGTCTTGTGTTTTGTTCCTGAAATGTACACTAAATAGAGGCATGTAATGAATCGGTTTGCTCCAAATAAATAGCAAACGCCAATTTAACACAAAAGTGATTAGAATCAAAGTGAGTAGTAGGACTACAAA
>JAQZBX010057602.1:0-17930 GCA_029593785.1 Cabassous unicinctus
CAACCTGGCCTGGGTGGGTGGGATGTGCTCTAGGGAGAGGAGCAGAAGGGAGCAGAGTGCCTGAAGGGAGGGTGCCAGCGCCTTGCTCAGCCTCCCCTCCTGTCCTTCCACTTTGAAGCTGAATATATTTACACTAGGTTATCAGCTCCTTGAGGGCAGACTGTTTTCCATGATTAATGATAATTTTAGGCTCCAAAGGACTTCCTTCCAAACACAGTTCAAACTCTTGAGCTTAGCACCCAAGGGCCCTGTTTCCTACCACGTTCCCACGGGAAACCTTTGCTTGGTTATGAGCACTCACCAGGGATTCCTTGAATGGCCCCATCTGCCTCCTGCCCCAGGCCTTTCCCCTTGCCCTGCTGTGCCCTTCCCCACCTGCACCCCCTTATCTGGGTAAAGCCCTCCTCTATGCACTCATAAATCACTCAGAAACCAGTGAGTCCCATGTCACCCTCACTTGAACGTGAACTCCTGAGAGCAGGAACCATGTCTAAATCCACAGTTTGCCCATCTGGCACCTGCTGGCCACATAATGCGAGCTCAGTGCAGAAGCCATACCTGCTTCAGGGGAGGCTTAGCAGGTAAATAGCAGGTGAAAATGCGCATGATGAAGTGTGTCTGAGGGCCATAGAGAAGTATTCCCAGGCAGTGAAGGAGGTCAGCATAGGATGGGCTTGTGTGTTCACAGAGGATTTGGAACAACCCTGAAAGGTCTAGACAGGCCAGAAAGCAGCCTGTGGAGGAAAGAAGTGAAGAGAACACTTTAGAGGCAATTACATTCCAAAGGAGAGAGGCAAGGAGGGTCCGGATTGGGATGGGCAAAGATGCAATTCCAGGGAAGACTGGACAAGACTTAGTGACTGAAACAGGAGGGACACGTCAAAGGTGATGCCTCTGTTTAGAGCTTGGGTGACAGTCTTAGTTTGCCAGAGCTGCCATGACAAATATGCAAATGTGTTGGCTTAGACAACAAGCCTTTATTACTCATGGCTTTGAAGGTTATAAGTCCAATATCAAAGTCTCGACAGGCCACGCTTTCTCCCCAGAGTCTGTAGGGTTCTGGTGATAGCCGTCCTCCGTTACATGGCGATGGCCTTCGTCTCCTTCTGTGGCTTTCTTTGACCTCAGGCCTCCATGACTTCTGGCTTCTCTTTATAAAGCCTGCCTTTTTTTTTTTTTCTTTCAGTAAAAACAAAACTGCCAAAAATTGTCTGTCAAAGATGACTCAAAAGTAATCATTCACAAACAAATCATATAGACATGCCTCAAAATATGAAGATCCTCAACTACCATAGTAATAAACTGAGATGTTCATTTGTGTGTGACCATGGTTTATTTATATTTAATTGCATGATATATTCACTTATTCTTGAGTATCATCTAGTCTGATAATTGGTATTCACTATACTGAATACTACCCAGGTGGAAATATGCAATGGCTAAGATCTAATATAGCATTGGCCAGCTTTAAATATAGAACTTCACTGTTAGTTACCAAGCACACGGTTTCTTTACAGGAACCACAAGTTCCATAGCCAGTGGGACATCTGTTCCTCTGCAAACATTTTACCATCTTGCTGAAAGGCCTGGTTTACTTTGCTTTAGGGCTGAGGAGAGTATGTAGAGACCCTTGAACTTCTTCAGTGTATTGGGATAATCTCTGCCTCCAAGCCCAGCAGGAAGGCTGTAAGAAAGAGAAAGCTGGCAAGGAGACTTGACCAAGCAAATTAAGTGCCTGCAATAACTAAACAGAAAATGCATTTTGATTTTGAGATTTGAGGTATTTCACAGGAGTTCCTTTTCCCCTGGTGACCTCTTGCTTCTGTGGTTTTGTCTAATTTACTGATTATTTTAAACTTCTCCAGATTTACTGTCACTTGAGCACTTTTGCTATCTTGCAGAAGGTAGTTAGCATCTTGCTTAGAAGCATCCTGGTGTACCTTTCAGCCCCTCCCTTCTCCATGTCCCTGTTGTGGGGACACTCCCTGGGAGCTGCCTCTGAAAACTGCTCAGAATGAAGTCATTAGTTTAATGTCACTTTTTTGGGACACTTTCCCTCTCCATGAAGTCCCACAGCATCCTACTCTTCGCCTGCCACCACATACTCTTGATCAATGTCTTTTGGGCATAGAATGTAAGCTTGGAGGGGCCAGTTGATGTTTATGTTCTGCCAGCAAAACTGTCGCAGTAAATAAATTGTATCTTTCACTTCTCATGCTCTTTCTGACTTGCAGAATGCATTATTGTGATAATGTTAATTGGAAGAAAAATTGGCTAAAATTTAATAGACTTTCTTTCCTCTGGAAAATTGGTATTGAATCATTGTATTTGCACTTTTTAATTAGCATTTTATAATGGATCATTAAAAATTTCTCCCATAACCTTGACATACTAAGGGAACATTTTTGAGCATTGTTAATATATTTAACATAAAAGATGAGTGAATGTTGTGTTTCAAATGGTTAAAGAAGAGTGGGGCTTATTCAATAAATGGTATTTGAGCAAAAGCTCACTATTTGAGAAAAAGACACCTCCATGCTACACATCAAAATACATTCCAAAAGAATTGGAGGATGGGGGAATAGTTGTTGAAACTTCTGTATATCAAAACATCAAAAAGAATGGTCAAAAAAAAAGGTCAACTGGAAACCCAAATTGCCTCCTGACAGAGAAGATTTAAGACCTCTATATGTCAAGTGCTGACATTACGTGAGCAAGACCCCAAATCACTCCCCATAGAACCCAAGGGAGGCCCAGAGCCCTTCATGCGCCTTGTTCAGCTACCTCACTCCCCTCACCATTTCAAACTGCCCAAGAAGTCAACCCCAAGAGGAATGCTGCAACTAAAACTATCCCCCATCCCCACCCTCCTAGAGATCCCATCGTACTCTGCATTATTGTTTGTCTCAGCCACACTGAGAACCCTAAGCATCCGGAGACATTAAACTCTAGTTCTAATCTCACCCAATCTCCCACCCCTCCAAACCCCTAACCAGCACAAAGTGCCCTCTGGAATGTATGTTCTCTCATGGACAGGCCCTCCCATGTCCTGTGAACATTCCCTCCACTATCCTTGTTCTGAAATCTAAATATTTCTTGAAGACACGGCTTCTCCTACAGTCCTTTCAAGTGGTGTCTTTTTTTTGTTTTAATCTCCCACATTGCCCCTACTCTTGGGCCTGAAGATGGGATACGTTCTTCTCTGCTTCTTGTTGCCACTTCAGCCACTGTTCCCCCATCCTCCTCATGGCCTCCAGCACCTTCCAGGCACAGCCATCAGAATGAACTACCCACGACTGCTCCTTTTGCTGCCTACCATTTTCATGGTATCTGCATTTCCTGGAGGATTTTCGCTCCTGGGCTACGGTGTATTTCTTGCCACCAGGATTCCTGCTGCCATTTAGATGGCTTTGCCTTCAACAAAGACTCTACATATACCATCCTAGCCTCTTAGTTCTTTTTTTCTTATTTTTTTCATGGACTTCTCACCCAGCCTCGACCACCCATTTTCAGTTTCATACCTCAGAGCTTATTGTCACCAATAACTGTACTCCCTCTGAAAGCTCAATTTCAAGCACCCCCCTTCTGACCAGCTCTGGCATTCTTTGAACCCTCCCCAATCCATTGAGATTTGTCACTTAGCCCTATTCACTTCTCATCCAACATTACCCTCATTTCCCTTGCATAAAACCTAGATTCCCTTTCTCCTTTCTTTGCACTTGGCCTGACACTGCCTCTACACTGTGGTTGAAGCCAAGTTCACACCTTGAACTTGGCTCTTTCATTTGAGCAGCTAACCATGACTCAAGAAAAATAAATCCACCACCTTAACTAGTCGCAATTAAGTTTATGACCAAAAGCTTTAGGCGGGCTACCGCATGGTACTGAGTAGTTAGCGCTCCACTCTCCAGCTAATATTTCAAATCTTTCTCAACCTACAGCTGCTTCTTTCACACCCTTACTTGATGATCTTACTGATCAGAAGCTTTCTTATTCTCTAGTCCTCTAGTCACTAAATCCTCCGACGACTGTAATCACATATTTTTCTTCCTTAGTATTAAAATGGACACATTCTCCTTGCTCCTCGGGTCAAACACACCTGCTTATCCACTGGATCGCCTCCCTGGACAAATTTGCTCCTGCAATTGTCCCATCTCGCATTTACAACATCCATCCGTCTCTCTCCGTGTAACATTTTGTTCCACATGTAAACATATGACAGCTTCCACCTTAAAAACATTAACAAAAACTCTGACCTCATGTTCCCCACCAGGCCCCCGCAAACTGCTTCAAAGGAGTGGGTTGTCTTCGCCTTCCATTTTCTCTTGAACCTGCTCTCTTTGTTATCAAGGGCTTCCCAACTGTCAAAGTCAATGGTCAATTTGTAGTCCTATTATTCTACTTCACAACAGCATCTGACAGGTGATGACTTTCTTAAAAAAAAAACAAAAAACTTTGTTTTCCAGGACCCCACACTCTTCCGGGTCTCCCTCTTGCTGCCCTCTCACTTCCCAGGGCTGTCTTCCCTAGATGACCTCAGCCGGTGTCATGGACTAACCATGATCCATGCATTCATAATTCCCAAATGAGTCTCTCCAGTCTCCGCCTCTCTCCTGAGCTTTGTTCAGCCTTGTGTATGCGTCTTTCTATTAAGTGATCTCCACTTGGGAGTGGAATAGAACTCTCATACTTACGTCCGAAATTGAATTCTTGTTTTACCCTTTTAAATTCTTTCTTTCCTAAATCTGTCCCATTTTAGTAAACAGCATAATCCATTTGCTTAGGTAACAAAAGCCTGGGACTCATCTTTGACTCCTCTCTCACCTCACATTCAATGTCAAATTATTCTGCTGGCTCTTTGAAATGCAACAGTAATCTAAGTACTTTTTAACACGCCGACAGCTAACATCATAGTCTCAACTCTCACTAGGAAGTCTGTTAAAGACTCAGCTACTCCTGGCCACCTGTAGTCATTCCCCCAAACTTTAGTGATCCTTTTAAGACCCAGATCAGACCATGCTATTCTCTTGCCCGAAACCTTCCAGTGGCTTTCCCTTATTCTCAGGATAGAAAAAGTCCTCAAGATGACTCACAAAGCCCTGTAAGATCTGGCTTCTGCCAACTTCTTTGAGCCCATGTTTCACTATTTCTTCCCTTGCTCACGCTAAAATACACTGGCCTCTCTCCTGTCCTCAATCATGCCAAGTATGCTCCAGGACCATGGCTCTTCCTGGAATGCCCTTCCTCCAGTCACATGGCCAGCCCCCTAACTTCAAGTCTCTGCTCCAATGTTACCCACCTCCAAGTGACTTTCCCAGTCCACCTAGTCTAGAGTAGTTCTCCCATTGACTCTTCTTCCACTTTTTCCTTCACAATGTTTACCATCTAACATTATATACGCATCTCCTCTATTACCACCGGACATCAGATTGGAAGGCAAACTCTTAAATGGCAAGAGCTTCCTTTTGCTTTACTGGTATCTCCCAGGCTTAGAACAGTGCTTGAAACAAGTAGAATACTTGTTTTTTTGTTTTGTGTGTTTTTTCTTTTTTTTTTAGGAGGTACTGGGGATCAAGCCCAGGACCTCATACATGGGAAGCAGGCGCTCAACCACTTGAACTACATCTGCTCCCCAGAAATAATTGTTGAATGAACTTGTGGAACTTGCTGAATGAATAAGTATGCAAAGAACGGGCAAGCAAGAGGTTCAACTGGCCAATAAAATTATAGGAAATGTTTAACCTCATTAGTAATCATGGAAATGTGGGGAGAAGAAAGGCCAAAGTTGCTTTTTTTTTTTTGCTTTCAATGCTGGTACTTAGTGTTTGTGAGGGTTCATGGATAACAATCATGCAATCATTAAAAGACATTAAATGGGCTTATCCGTAGTCCCAGCAATTCCACTCTCAGAAAACTTGGATCTCTGCAAAAGCTTATCAACAAGGGTAATTACTCAGTGCAACTAACAATAGCAAAACATTACAGATCACCTCAGAATCTAAAAAATCTAAAAAGATTTGTTAAACAATGGTACAGTCATTCAATATATTACGTATTTAAAAAGTTGTCCAAAACTGTTACGATATGGGAAAATGCTCATCAAATATTAAGTAAAACTAGATCATACAAATGGTACAGTAAGATGTACATTTCTTAAAGTCTATATGCATAAAATTATTAAAATGTTTGCAATAGTTATCACTATTAAAATGGATGATCCAAATTCCTCTTGGTGTTTTTAACAATAAACGTTATCATTTTGTAATCAGGAAAAAAGGCAGTGGGGGAGGTTTGGAAGTAAATTTGACAAATAAATTATTAAGTACTGAGTACTTGCAAAGTGTTTTACTCCAAGACCATTGGCTGCCAACCCTTACTACCGTTACTAACTCAAGTCACTACAGCAGTGACGCTGTTTGGGTGCCCAAACTTTAAATGAAGCTTAAAATGAAACTCATAATGATGATCTTAGCACATCCAACGGCTGTGGCAAGCACTCTACGCAATCCCTACTCCACTACTTCCTAGCTCTGGCCTTGTATGTTTCCTGTAAAATGTGGTAATATTTCCATGGGAATGCTTAGGTTTAATTGATTTAGTATTTCCTAAATAACAGAACCCAATGTACAGCAAGCCTTATAAGCTTTGGTTATTATTCTCTTCCAAAATATAACTGCTGGATAGTGTCCCATATGGCTACAGAAATGAATGTCTTAGAAAGTTGGTATGTATTGTAGTATGTGAATTTCTTTCATATCAACTCAAAAAGATTACTTTTTCCAGTTATAGATCATTTATTGAACAATCACTTATCACTCAAAATTCTAGTAATAAGGCTTCCTGCCATCTTTTGAGAGAAGAGAAAAAGGAGACAAGCTGTATGGGAGAAGTCTACACTCCATGGCATTCTATTGGTCTAAAAAAAAAAAAAAAAGACTCTCATCTCAGGTCACAGAATCATTAGCAAAACAATCACATATTCACCTATAGTGTGCAAAGCCTTAAGTTTGTAGTGTTTTTCCTGAACCAATGGGGCCAAAATTAAAAATCTAGAAATTTAATACACCCAACTGTACAGATTGCAAGAAACTAGGTACTACTTTCCATTTTTATTGTTTTGAAATCCTCATTCTTCTACAAGTACAAAATGAAGCCAAAAAGGAAGACAAATTTCTGATAACTTTAATCTATAAAACTGATTGCATATATTATGGGTAGAACCAACAGTAAAAAAGTCTTCAGTAGCTTATATTTTGTTCATAGTTATTCAAAGTCAGTGTATAAACACTATCTAAAAACATAACTTAAGTTTTTCAAGAGCAATAATAAATATTAAACTAAAAAGAATTAACAAGCATTCAACAAGTCTCAAATAAATATTCATCGAAATGAGGTAAGTCTAATGTGTCATTTGCTAAAGAATTTAACGCTGAGGTGGAAAAAAATTCGTCAAAAATATCAGTCTTCATGGAACTCTCCAAGTTTAACACTCTAAGGCAGGAATTGTTTGTTAGTGGGTCTGCCTGAATGTCACACTGATTTCTCTTGGTGGGGCTGCAATAATTATGGTCCTGTTTCAGATGTGTGTTTTGGGGAATACTGTCTGATTCACTAGGTACTGGTGCTGGGACATGGTTATCTCCCATTTCCAAATACCTAAAATCAGCTTCTCCATTTTCTGGGAGCTCTGTTGTAACAAGAGTCGTAGGAGACAATAATTCTGCTAAAATTTCTTCATGAGTCTGATTTCCATATGAGGGAACACTAGAAATTGTGGTGCTTCCAGATTTATTATCTGCAATATCAACTTGACATTGTAGTTCATTTAACAAGTCTTCTATTGACTCACAATCATTTGGAGACCCACAATGGGACACGTCTTCTAAATTTTCACTTGGAGGTGTTCCATTCTGGGGGGAAGACATAAGAGCAGCCAGTTTCTTCTTTTTTGCCTTAAGTTTTTTAAGAAGTTTTAGACGAAGTTTGTGAATCTGACCATCAACTGAGTCTTCATGGTTTGCTGAAGAAACACCATTTTCATTTCCACGAGAACTGTGATGGAGGTGAGCTCCATACGACGTGCTTTCACACTTCTTCAGAACTTCCGATTCAGCATTAACATTAGCATTTGGATGAGCAGCTTTGCTCTCTGACGATGGATTACTTGGTGGAGGATTACTAACTAAAGTAGGCTTACTTGCACACCTATGTGACTTCCTAGATACCCGGTTAGCTTTTGGATTTATACCTTTAGTTTTAAAGCCACCAAAATTACTTGCCCCTTTAACCGAAGACTGCAAATCAGCTATAGTGTTTCTATTCTGAGCTGAGACACAAGGTGGCATAAAAGAAGCACCCCTGCTTAACAAGCCTTTAACCCAACTTCCTACAAATGGTTTCTTCTGATTTTCTTTGAGAATCTGACTCTGTAATGATTTACATGTTAGGGTTTGTGAATCTGCTGCAGCTGCTTTCTTCAAATTAGATACCTGAGAGGTACCATGTTGTTCTGGTGTTAATTTCTCAGTTTTGGGTGAAAGGAATTGTCTTAACCCAATGTCCTTTTCTGGGGCAACTGTATTCTCAATTTCTACTGACGTTACTCCTCGTATAAGATCAGTTGCATGAGTATTGTTCTCGGGTGTAGCAGTTACAGTGCCTTCTGCTTTCAGCTGTACTGACTGTGTGCTTGTATTTACAACTTGAGATGGAAAGCTTAAATCCACAATTTGGTCTCGAATAAGCCCTTCCTCACATGGAGCTGACACCAAACGAGCCATTAGTGATTCCTGAGATTGCAAAGTATTTGTTTGGACAACTCCTTTATTTTCTCCCACAGGTTTATCTTCTATTAGGAAACCTTCAGAGTTAACTTGTATTTCTTCAAGTGTCAAAGTTATAAAATTATTGTCAGCCAAATCTTTTGGACCTGAAAGTAAATGATCTCCATGAGTCACAGCTCCATTCTGCACAAGAGTATTTGGAACAACTGACGTATGTGGGGAGTGAGTTACGGAGGCTGTTTCAGCCGAGGTGGGATCACCAACAGAACATGGTGCCTGGGGTGCTGGTGCCTGACCATCAAAAGCATGGTGCTCGTTAGGCTTTTTAAGTGGAAGGCAGGCAGCTGTTTCATCTGCCATTTGAAAAGTTCTTCTTTCCCAGATAACAATATGAATCTCCGACGCAGGAACTTCAAATTTCTCATGCCTCTCAGAACATGGGCCTTTCAAGTCATCACATTCCAGCCAACTTCCTAGGAGGATGGAGGGAGAAAGTGAAAGAGTTTAGAGATTCAAAGACCACCACCCTAGTTTAACTTCCTTCTGGCCTTTTTAGTTGCTATGTCATTGGATACAGACCAAAGGACAACCCTCTAAAGCATGGCCTTGTGCTTATGTCACCATTTTTTCTTTGCCAAAAGTTAGAAGTTTTCATTTGGGTAACAAAAGTTATGTGCTTACATATCCAGATATCCAGAAATGTGAACAATTGAGATAGTTTATACTTTTTCCTAAAATACCCATAAAAACCAGGACAAAAATATAAGTATAAGGCACTTTCTTTTTAAAAGTAGTACAAGATTAAAAATATAAAAATTAAAATTCCTACCATTCATTTTTTCAATAACCATATTTACTCATGTAATAAAAACAAAAAATAAAAGCAAAAATAGTAAGTGGAAAAGAGCAAACTGCAAACCACAAGTAGTATATGCTTCACATTCCTTGTCTAAAAAAGAAAACATGCATATGTGTATGTGTATACCCACAGATATGTTGAAGACACCAGGGGGAAAAAGTTAGGAAGGTTACTTAAATTACCCAATTTCCATGGTGATCAGGTGTGTGTGGGGGAGGCAGAAGAAGTAAAAGGCAAGGAGGGCAAGAAGAGAGAAAAAAAAAGTCCCAGCAAAGCCGTTTTTTTTTTTTTTAACTAGGGTTTAGTTTCCATGCCTCCTATCATAAAAGAAAAACGTTTAAACACTTACCATCAGTGCCTAAATTCCATGTTATAAAATGATTATTTGCTTGGTACTGAATCACGGAAGTTATCTCATAAGGAGAGCCTTCAAAATGGAAGGAATACCACTGTAAATCACTGTGTGGTAAGCCTTCTACAAAGTGCAGCATGAAAATGGGAGCTACTCTGTGGGGGAGAAAGGAAAGAGAAGGCGAACAAATTTAATGCCACGCATCTGGTTATACCTTAGATGGTCTGCAGCAAACAAGTCCCACGTAACACTCTCAAGGCTAACTGCACTCATTTTTCTTGAGAACCTCCAGATGTGTGCTTTGATTAGAAATGGAGAACTCTCTCTAAGAAGCCTGTAACATTAAACCCTTCTCAGAACAGTATCACGGACAGTTGGAAGCCATCATGCAATAAGGCTCTAACACAGACCATTAAACAAAAATTGCCCTTTCAGCGACAGTGCTGCTTTGGATTAAAGAAGATCGGCTGTTACTTTGTAGAATCAAAGGAAAAAAATTCAGATCTTTTAGATTTATAATTTTCCTTGGCATCAAAAGCCCAGATTACTTGCTTTTGTTGGGTGGGACGGGTGTTACAGGAAAAACAAAGTAACAAACCTAAGATATGCAAATAAACATTCTTTTAAAAACCCAACATGCTAATAACTTGGCTTAGTAGGTCTTACCAAATTAAAATTTCTATTTAGGAAAACTCCAATTTGTAACTGAGAGAAAAAAATACAACATCCTGGTTGATGTACTGTAAACTTCAAGACATCCATAATTCCAAAAATGCATTTTACCAATACAGTGACATGTCAAACCAGAAAACAGAACCCCAAAGTGGGGCCTCAAATAACCAAATTTAACAAAGCTCTCAGGATTTAAGAAAAATGTCAAACATCCCTTTCCCTAATATTTAAACAGCTGTCAAAACTTACCTAACCTATCAAAATTTATTCAGTTGAAATTAACTTGAATCAAAGTCCAAAATGCAGCTCATTCAGACTGTCCAGGAATAATTTGTAAACTACCTTTGTCAATCATTCTGTTAGAGAATAATCAAATCTTCAAAAGTTAAGTATCCATAAATAAAAAATCCTGCAAAATTGTCTATGAAGCTAATCACTTTCCCATTGTTTTCTATTATAACTTCTTTCAAAGACCCTAAGACGCCGCTGACTGAAGATGCACCACTATGAAAGAAGGCTGCAATTAAACTAGACCAGGCCATCCGTTTTAAGATCTAGCCCCACGTCAGGTATGTTAAAATGTAAAGTGTGTGCTCCGAATCAGACACACAATGGAACTGGAGCTACAGGCCCACAGATGGATATGCAAGCTTACGGCATCTGCATGAATCTTCAATGACCAATATTTAGTTTTCTTGGCCAAATAATAGACCTTCAAACAGTTGAGGCTAGTTATTAGGACAACTCTTGTGGATCCCTAGGCTACACAATCACGAAAGTTTCCCGTTTTTTTCCTATAAATTTAACAGATGCAAAATGTTTTGTTTTCAGACATGCTTATTAGAATAAATAAAATAAAATCTCAACAAATTTTATGCTGTTTGTACATTCCAAGCCTTCTAAAATATTCTTTTACAAATCAGAAAAGTAAAAACCACATTGATCTAAAACCACACCTAGCACACTTTCTTGGACAAAGTAGATACTCAAACTCTAGTGAAATATACAAGTAAATCCTTGTAGATACCAAGAAATATCTTGCTGGAAAACTCCAAAGTCTGTTTTAAGATCCAGATAGAGTAGAAACTTGATTTTCTCATCAAGAAAAGAAAAAAAATCCAAGTAATTACATAAATTTTAAGACACCCTCTTAAACGCATTAGCCTCTCCGCCAAAGACCAGCTACTACACCAAAACGGAGAGAAATGCTGCAGGTGGGCAAAATCCTAGGATAGCCCTCAATGTGACTTTCCGTAACTATGATGTGTCACAAATCCCTGAATTTTAACATCTCTGAGGTGGGATTCACAGCACACAGTTAAGTAGGCAGCATTTCTTTCTAAACTACGCATTAAAAAAAAAAAAAAAAAAAAGGCACAACTTATTAACTATGGCATCTTAGAGTCAATCAAATAAAGTACATGCCTCTTTCTCTTTTTCTAGTTTGTTTTCCTCTTAAAGTCACACTATTCTCCTACCCACAATTCAAGTCTGTCTCATTCCCAGACTCTAAGGTGAGGCTAGAGCCTCAGCTTGGCACTAGAGTTTGTTCTCAGGCTTCTTCCTACCTACAATGCCTGGGTTGTCAGTCAGAAGTGATGCTCAAAGTTAAGGACAGCGAGTCAGGGTCTGCCTCAACCATAGGAAAACTGGTTGGGGCAGATTAAAAAGAACTGGAACCAAGAATCCAAAGGAGATTTTAACCTAAGACCCATTTGCATTCACCTCTCTACGATGGGGCAGAACTCCTCCCATTCTACGGTTTTACCCTCAGGAAAAGAAAAAGAGAAAAGAGAAGCACAAGGCAACTGCACTAATCCTGACTACCCAAAGACAGCAGGTCTCTGTACCAAGTCTCTGTTCCACAAAGGGCAGCAAGGCCTTGTGCTAATGGCCTGGAGCACAAGTTGGCCATTTTTATCCCAACTGATGTAATGTAATAATTCGTATTTTAGAAAATGCAAACTTCACAATGTGCATTCAAACATGTATGCCTCAGCCATAATAATGTAGATTTTAGGGGGGGAAAGATCTGCAAATGTAATTTTTAAACTTTATTACATTTCAGATCTATGTCATTGTTTGAACTACTTCAGACTCTAAGATATGAAAAATATGAGATTAGCTATAATTCAAATAATTAGTTGGTCCACAATGGTTGTAAAAAGAAATTATATTTTAGAAAAATTCAAATTTTCAACAAAGGTTTACATACTATGTTCTTTGGAGATAGTATTATAAATAATAATGCATTTTCTACCAGACAATGAAGATATAAATTAAGAAGCATAATTTTTACTATTTTATATATTGGTCTACCAACAAAAATTTTCATAGGGGATGGTATAGTTCATCTGCCTAAAAAAAAAAAAAAGTCTCAAAATCATTGTACTAGACTTCTGGGAAGATGGGAGAATTAAAGAGGCAGAGGGATCACTTCTCTCCCAGAAAAAATAGCTAGAAGACAGGTGGAGACTGTATGGAGGGCTGCTCTGGGACTCAGGACACTAGGGAATAGCAAGGCACCACCCAGAAGACAGAGGGGCAAAGGAAAGGAGTCTCAGCTGGCTGGAAAAATCCCGTGAGCAGAGCTGCAGAAGCAGCAGCAGGTGCCCATCCCCCCACCCACAAGGCAAACAGCAGTCTGTGGACTGCAGTGGCTGTGGACTGAGGGGGTCGCAGGGGTCCTCTTCCCCAAGAAAGGGGAGATGGAGGGACACAGCCTACAGCAAATTCAGATTTCGGCCAGCAAACCTGGTCTGCTGCATTGGAGGGTCCCATACTTCCAAGGCCGGGTAGGGTTTGCCGGTTTGCACTGAGAGCCTGCTAGGAGCTAAAGATAATTTGCTATCTCAAACACCCTCCCTACTGCCCCGGCTGGTTGCTGAAGAGGCAGAGGAAGGGACGGATTTGGCTGCCAAGGAAGGAGAACAACTTCAGAAAGTTTTTTGTGAGGCTTGGCCAACTCAGAGTACACTGCTTCTGCACCACCCACCCTGGAGTCACACTGAATGCACTCCACCGTAGCACCTGGGGTCTGAGCTGACAGGTCTGCCAATGAATGTCATCTGCTGGCAGACCAGAAAAGTGCACAGAAAGGGAAAAATAATAATAAATAAAAAAGGCAATCAGGTGCCTTTACTGCCCCCATTTCCAAGACCCTTGGAAACTGGCCTGCACACCATATTATTGGGTCCTTAACCCTGGTTTGAACAGTTAAAACAGGGGCAATCCTAAATATCAAGAACAAGTTGAACCAAGAGGCAGAGAACAGTGGTAGCACACAGTTACTTTACAGTAAATTCGAGGCGAGAGAGAGAAACTGAACATGAGAGTAAACTCAGCATCAGAATCAGATGCCGAGACATCAGCAAAAAATTACAAGCCATACAAAGAAAAAGGAAGATATGACTCAGGTGAAGGAAGAAATCAAAGCTCCAGACAAGACACCGGAATTGAAACAACTAATCAATGATGTTCATACAAATCTCCTAAATCAAATCATGGAGTCTAAGGACAACGTGGCTAAAGAAATAAAAGGCATTAAGAAGACACTGGATGAGCACAAAGAAAGATGTGGAATTTTGGATAGCAAAATCACAGGTTATGGTAATGAAAGACACAAGTGAGATTAAAAATACAATAGCGACACATAACAACAGATTTGAAATCATAAAAGAAAGAATCAGTGACAAAGAGGAAAGAACAACTGAAATTGAAAAAAGAACAGAGAGAGAAAAGAATGGAAAAAAACTGAGCAGGGGCTCAGGGAGCTGAAGGATAGCACCAAGCACATCAACATACGGGTTATGGGAGTTCCAGAAGAAGGAGGGAAAAAGGTATTTGAGGAAATAACAGCCAAAAATTAACCATCCCTCATGAAAGACATGAATATACGTGTCCAGGAAGCACAGTGTACTCCAATTAGAATAAATCCAAATAGACCTACCCCAAGACACATAATATTCAGAAAACTAAATGCCAAAGATAGAGAAAATTCTGAAATCAGCAAGGGAAAAGTGAAACCTCACACATACAAGGAAGTCAAATAAAACTTGGGGCGGATTTCTCCTCAGAAACCATGGAGGAGAGAAGGTATGATATAATTAAGGTACAGAGAGAGACAAACTGCCAGCCAAGAACTCTTTATCCGACAAAACTGTCCTTCAAATATGATGGTGAGTTTAAAATATTCACAGATAAACAGAAACTAAGAGAGTTCATAAACAACAATACAGCTTTGCAGGAAGCACTAAAGAGAATACTGCAGCCAGAAAAGAGGAGAGAGGGAGACATGAAGAGTGTGTAGAAGTGAAGACTATAAGAAAAGGTAACCAAAAAGGTAAAAAGACAGACGAAAGTGAGATATGATGTATGAAAGCCAAAGGATAAAATGGTTGAAGCAATGTCTTTACAGTAGTAACACAGAATGTTAATGGATTGAACTCCTCAATCAAAAGACACAGGCTGACAGAAAGGATACGAAAACATGAGCCATCCATATGCTGTCTGCAGGAGACTCACCTTAGACCCAAGGATGCAAAGAGACTGAAAGTGAAAGGTTGGAAAAAGATTTCATGCAAATAATCAAAAGAAAGCAGGGGTAGCTATACTGGTCCCAGACAAAACAGACTTTAAATGCAAAAAGTTATGAGATAGATGGCAGAAGGCCATTATATATTAATAAGAGGGACAATCTACCAGGAAGGAGTAAGAGTCATAAATATCTATGCAGCTAACCAGCGTACCCCAAAATACATGAGGCAAACTGGTAAAACTGAAACGAGAAACAGATGTCTACAATAATAGTTGGAGACTTCAACGCACCACTCACATCAATAGACAGAACTAGAAAAGGATCAACAAGGAAACAGAGAATCTGAACAATGTGATAAACAAGCTGGACCTGACAGCCATATACATTGCACCTCAAAGTAGCAGGTTTTACACTCTTCTCAAGTGCTCATGGATCTTTGTCCAGGATAGACCACAAGTTGGGTCAGAATACAACACTGAATACATTTAAGAAGACAGAAATTACACAAAGCACCTTCTCTGAGGATGATGGTATGAAGATGGAAATCAATAATGGGCAGGAAAGGGGGAAATCTGCAAATATATTTATTTATACTAAACAATATACTCCTACACAATCAGTGGGTCAAAAAAGAAGTTGCAAGAGAAATTAGTAGATATTGAAATGCACAAATAACCTACATTTACTCTATAAGAAATACATGAACTCAACAAACCAATCACAAGAGATTGAATCAGTCATCAAAAATCTTCCAACAAAGAAAAGTCCAGGACCAGATGGCTTCACAGGTAAATTCTACCAAGCACTGAGAAATTTAAAAATCCTGTTGAAACTCTTCCAAAAAATTAAAAAGGAGGGAAAATTATCCAACACATTTTATGAGGCCAAGATCATCCTAATACCAAAGCCAGATAAAGATACAAGAAAAGAAAATTGCAGAAACAATCTCTCTAATGAACACAGATGCAAAAATTCTCAACAAAATACTTGTGAATCGAATTCAACAGGCTATTAAAAGAATTACACACCATGATGAAGTGGGTTTTATTCCCATTATGCAAGGGTGGTTCAACATAAGAAAATATTATATATCACATTAACAAATCAAAGGGAAAAAAAACACATGATCATCTCGATTGATGCAGAAAAGGCATTTGACAAAATCCAGCATCCTTTCTTAACAAAAACATTTCAAAAGACAGGTATAGAAGGAAAGTTTCTCGATGTAACAAAGGGCACACATGAAAATCCCAAAGCCAACATCATACTCAATGGAGAGAGTTTGAAAAAGCTTTCCTTCTAAGATTAGGAACAAGACAAGGATGCCCACTGTCACCACTGTTATTCAATACTGCACTATAAGTTCTACCTAGAGCAATTAGACAAGAAAAAGAAATAAAAGGCATCCAAGGAGGAAAAGAGGAAGTAAAACTTTCACTATTTGTAGATGACATGATCCTGTATTTAGAAAATCCTAAATATCTACAACAAAGCTATTAGAGCTAAGAAATGAGTTCAGCAAGTGACAGGATACAAGGTCAACATGCAAAAATCAGTAGTGTTTCTATACATTAGTAATGAGCCAGCTGAGGAGGAAATCAAGGGAAAAAATTCCATTTACAATAGCAACAAAAAGACTCAAATATTTAGGAATTAATTTAACAAGGAATGCAAAGGATCTGAATACAGAAAACTACAATGCACTGCTAAAAGAAACCACAGAAGACCTCAACAAATGGAAGAACATTCCGTGCTTGTGGACTGGAAGATTAAACATCATGAAGATGTCAATTCTACCCAAACTGATTTATAGATTCAATGCAATACCAATCAAAATTCCAACAGCCTACTTTACGGAAACAGAAAAGTTCGTTACCAAATTTATTTGGAAAGGGATAGACAAAACATCCTAAAAAAAGAAAAGTGAAGTTGGAAGACTCATGCTTTCTGACCTTCAAGTGTATTATAAAGCTACAGTGGTCAAAACAGCATGGTATTGGCATAAAGACAGACACATTGATGAATGGAATCGACTTGAGAGTTCAGAAATAGGCCTCACCTCTGTGGTCAACTGATTTTTAATAAGCCTAGCAAGTCTACTTTTCTGGGATAAAACAGTCTCTTCAACAAAGGGTGCTGGGGAAACTGGATATCCAAAGCCAAAAGAATGAAAGAGGGCCCCTATCTCACTCTGTATACAAGAATCAACTCAAAATGGATCAAAGACCTAAACATAAAAGCCAGAACCATACAAATCCTAGAAGATAATGTACAGAAATATCTACAAGACTCTGTAGTAGGTGGGTCTCTTAAACCTTACACCCAAAGCACAAGCAACAAAAGAAAAATAAAAAGAAATGGGACATCCTCAAAATTAAACACTTCTGCACCTCAAAGGACTTTATGAAGAGGGTAAAAGGGCAGCCTACTCAATGGGAGAAAATATTTGGAAATCACACATCCGACACAGGTCTAATATCCATGACATATAAAGAAATCCATTTTTTTTTTTTTTTTTAAGATTTATTTATTTATCCCCCCCTTGCTGCTTGTGTTTTACTGTGTCCATTCGCTGCGTGTTTCTTCCGTGTCTGCTTTACTCCCCCTTGCTGTGAGGTCCTGTTCCATCAGCCCACCGCGCCGCGCGGGACGGCCTGCTCTCACAAGGAGGCCCCAGGAAGCGAACCCGGGGCCTCCCGCATGGTAAACGGGGGCTCTATCGATTGA
>JAQZBX010057603.1:0-17923 GCA_029593785.1 Cabassous unicinctus
CCCAAAGGGCAGGCCCGGCAGCCGCCATGGTGGCCAAGGATTACCCCTTCTACCTCTCGGTCAAGAGGGCGAACTGCAGCCTGGAGGTGGCTCCCGCCAGCGGGGCCGCCAAGGACGCTGAGGTAGGGCGCGCCCGCCTGCACCGCCCGCCGCGTCTGTGCTCGCTCGACTCCTTCCCACCCGCACTCTCCCGGCCTCTGTCTCTCTCCCTCTCTTTCTGTCTCTTTGTCCGCTTGTCTCCATCTCTGTCTCGTCTCTGTGGGTCCCGCTTGAGCCCCTTCGCCGTCCCTCCCTCCTGCTCCCGGCCGGGAGCAGCAGCCTCCCCTCGCCAGCTTCTTGCGGGGCGCCCAGGCTGTCGATCAGCTGTCTACACCCGGCGGAGGGACTTGCTCCTGCGGTATCGGCAGGGCCACCCGTCAGGGAAGAGCTACCCTTTAAGCGCTGTTCTCCTCTTGCCTGTGTTGGGAGAACAGGGGGAGGTTCTTGGGAATCCTCAGGACGTCTCACCTGCCAGACTTGGCCTTGCAGCTGTTTGGCAGCAAAGACAGGACATGGCACCTCTGCTTGACACCTGTGACCAGAGTGGGCCATTCAACTGGGGAAAAATGAGTCATTTGAATGTCTCCCACATGGATCCCAAAAATGAATTAAGCTCCTTGGGGTGGTGGGAAGCTGCCTTGGAACATGGGAAACAATTCCCTTCTCAGGGAACTTTCTTGTGCCTGGAGGGTGATGTGCGGGAGTCCTTCCAGCTTATATTTGGTCTGCCATTTCCTCCTGCATGTTATTTCTCTGGCAAGTAGCTCACTGACCTCAAAGGTTGGGTTCAGCTGGAATGGAAAGTGCCCTACTTTGAGGGTCTTAGGGAATATGATGGCTTCTCCTGGACCACACTGTGGTCAAGATACAGTGGAACCCACAGGACCCATGTCATCATTGCCATCACATGTGTTTCTGGAAGATCCCCACTCTCACCCACCTCACCCTATGAGCATAACCACTACCCAGGAAAGCCTGGAGGCAGGTGTGCAGCCAGCCCTGTCCCAGCCTTCGTGGAGGCTCCACCTCCCTGTCACACTTGAGTCTACTCAGCTGTGTGCCCTCAGCTCACTGAATTATGTATAGTCAGGAGGACAGCATTGCCTCTCATAAGAGCTGCTCCTCTCAGGAGAGCTGCTCCGGTTATAATCAGCTTTCTGTAAGCTGAGTGCAAACTTCTCCCACCACCTCCACCCACACCGCACACCCCAGCTCACTTGTATATTTTCACAAAGAGTTTTTGTTCCCAGCATCTGTGGAAGTGTGATGGCCCTAGTGGCGTTTGGACTCTTATTTAGGTTTTGACAGGACAGCACCTGCATAGAATTCAGGTGGTTCAGGCTTGGAACGGATATAATGGTTTTTCATTGGGAACTTCATCATTTAATGAATGTAGGAGCCATGAGGCTGGTGCCCCTCAAACTCTTTTTGGAAGGAAGCAAAATATAACCAAGTCTAATTAATAAGTTGAAGTAGGTGAGAGAGAATAGTAAGATTCTAGTCCCTTCTTGCTTTCACTCTGTCCTGTGTTTTCCAGTAGTTTGGCTAAAGGCTTAAGTAAACACATCTGCTTCATCTTTTCCTACTCTTATACTTAGAATATAGATACATTTTGTATATCATAAATGGGATGAAAGAAAATACATTATTAAATATTAATATTCTTCATTGGTAGCTGGATCCAAATTATTAAATTTGACTTCTTTTCATTTTAGGGGGATGCCCTGGGGTAGGGGTAAAGATGTGGAAGGGACAATTTTGGAAATAGTTGGTAGATATTTTTCAGGTATCACCCCTGAGGTTTGGTTTTCTTTTGGTGTTTAAATCAGAGTATAAGTCCTGCTTGGGGCAAAGGGGTCCAGTCCAGCACATCTCCTAGTTTCAGTGGTCTGGCCTGTCACTTCCTGATTATGGAAATAGGCAAAGTTGGAAAAAGAAACTTATGTGAGTTTAGGGATTAGTCTTCTGGTTTCATTATTAGTGCAAAAGGCAGCCAGCCTTGCAGGCCTTGCTTCTCCATGAGCAGTTAACTAAAATGTAGTTTCTACCAGCAGGTGTCGTCAGTATTTTTAAATGTTTTTAAAAATGGCATCCACTGGTCTACCTTTTGAAAAACATCATATCATTGTTAATAAACAAAGCATCTACTAATAATTCCTGTGAAAATCTTTTTTTTTTTTTAAGATTTTTAAAGATTGCATTTTCTTTGCAGAAAGAATGTGGTTATGCTATAAAGAAAAACTAGTCTATAAAAAGGCCTTTCCAGGAAAATAGGACTCAATCTTCAAAAGGCAATTGTAGCAAAGCACCTGTGCTTTTTAGACATGTAACGGCCATGCCTTCAGAATTTTCTGTAAGGAAGATGGTGAAATGCTAAGAGCCTTCAAGATTTGCTCCTGCGTTTGCAACAAGCTTGCTGTGGAAGGTCACTTAGGGAGAGGCTCAGAGGGAAGGGGTAGGTGTTGTTAACATGCGTTTGCTGCCATACACCCGAGTAAAAATGCGCAAGAGTAAACATTCTCTTAAAAGCAAATGATACCAAAATCTTCATTTAAATGCCTTGTGATTTATTTCAGTGATAGTTTCCAGTAAAAGAAAAAGATATATTTTAAACTTTTAAAAATATTCTACACAAATTATATTAATATAATACTGCTTCTTAATCTGATATTTCTTATGACATGGGTGTATGAGTTGGATTGCAAATGTTTGCTTTTAATACCCATAACCAGCTATATCCTTCCGGCTCTAATCATTAACCGTGAAATCTAAGGAGCTTAGTACAAGGCTCTGGACTTGTACAGAGAAAGTGATATCATATAAGCATCTTTAAGCTTATTCTTTTGATTGTTGATGCAGCTTTGTTTGATTTAAGTCTCTGTTTTCATATTTATTGTGTGTT
Source organism: Cabassous unicinctus (assembly GCA_029593785.1). Classification (NCBI taxonomy): domain Eukaryota; kingdom Metazoa; phylum Chordata; class Mammalia; order Cingulata; family Chlamyphoridae; genus Cabassous; species Cabassous unicinctus. The sequence goes on from JAQZBX010057603.1 coordinate 2,942, forward strand.
CACCCCCCACCCCCCCAATGCCAGGAGGGACTGGTCTTTCTAGGTGCTCTGAACACCTGATCAAGTCAATAAAACAAAAGCCATTGGCTCTAACAAATTGTATCAATTGCAAATTAAAATCACCTTTTCCCCTTGGTGACGTTTTCTTTTAAAGAAAGAAGGCTGGACATGTTGGCTAAGGATGTTGATGAGAAGGTTTTAAGAGTTTCAGATCCATTTTAATTTTAATTTTAAATTTTAAATTTTAGAGTTTCAGATCCATTTTAATTTTAATGAAAATGCAAAGAGGTGTTTCTGTTATACTCTTTCTAAGAATATATCTGACAGCTTGAAGGACAGCTTTATTTTGGTTATAAGATTCACCATCTGAGATACTGGTCAGGATTAGGCCAGATTTAGTTAGTGGTATTTGTAGTCATTGCGTTTGTCTCTTGGTGGTTTAAAAAGTATGCCTGTCTATGTGAATAGTGGAAAACTGACCCGAGTCTCAAAACTGTAAGTTCTAATTTTGACGCAGCCAATAGCCCTGGGTGGCCCTGAGAATAATGGCATACACCTAAAAATGACTGAGTTCTGTTCCTTTTCTAAGTCTACCACATCTAATGTCCCACTTGACGCCGCAACCCATTGTAAGGTTAACATAAAACACATATTATTCTACCCCACTTTATAAATAAGGACATTGAGGATAGGTGACTTACAGAAAGCCACAAAGAAAACCGGCAGCTGAGCCAAGACCCAGTGCCAGGTTTCCTGATAGATTTAGTCCAGCGTTTATTACTGGAATCCCTTGTAACATCCAAGGGTGTTTGCCTCTATGAAGAAAAACAGGGGGAAATGCAGAACTATACAGACACGTAATATGCTTTATAACATTTTTTTTTTTAATGTATGACCTTGAGAACTTTACATAATTAATGTACTTTTCAAGCCCTAGCTCTAAAGGGCAAGCCCATGATTTATGCCTCAGTCAATCAACACATGTATTTGAAAATTGTGCACACCTGGGGTTGTACTCCTTGCATGCCAGCTGGAGAGCTCAAGGGGTCAACCCATTTCCAGTATTTTATATATTTCTTGGGATCTGTATCATATACTCTTGAATTGATGGTATATACAACCAATTGCATGGAAATGGTCCTGAGGAGTTATTTCAAACCCTGGGGTTCTGTTTCATTTCAGATGACTAAATTAATAGACTTCATGAATTCTGTGACTTCAGAGCCCTCGCTGGGTGGGAGTGACACAGAGTTACCCAAGGAAAGGACATCACTTGCTGATAGGATCTGGTTATGGTTGTCCGGTCCTGAGTCTGAGGCTTATTAAGATGGAAAAGGATCATGAGGAACTTGGGCCTCCAGGATGAACATGAACTAGGAACAGTTTTATTAGAAGAAAATGTGTTGACTTTATACACGTACATTTGAGGCTGTTGAGGGCATCAGCTCTGAAGTAGGACTGCCTGACCCAAGACCATCTTTACCACCTGCTAGCAGTGGGAGCTTGGACAAGCTAAGCCCCAGTTTCCTTGGTGGTGAAATGGGTATGTGGATTCTCTACCTCCTCAACCATAGTGAGGACCAAACGAGGCCATTCACGTGCAGCACTTGGCACAGTGCCTGGCATGTAATAAGTGTTCAGTAAACCTCATTATCATCCTCCTCAAGGTCTCTGCCTCTCAAAAAAGATTCCTGAAATAATTTTAAGGAACATCCCGATCACCACCCTCATTTCCTGGATGCTGTTTTATGCACAGCAGTGTGTTAGGGGCCCACTGTAAGTCCTATAGTCACTGTCACCATAATCCTCTGAGGTTGGTAGGATTGCCCCCTTTGGTAGAACAAGAAACTGGGCTCAGAGCAGGGCAGTGGCCTTCCCAGGGCGGCTGAGCTGCTATAGGTGGAGGAGCCAAGGCTCACCCCCAGTCTTACCCTCAAGTCTGTACTTTCCCAACCACATCACGTTGCCTCTAAATGACTAAATCACTAGTCTTCTCACCACATAGCACATGAACAATGACTCTGACCGCCCGAGCAAATTGCCTGGCCATCAAAGGCCCATTTTTTCCTGAGTGGGAGACCCTGCAGTTAGTCAGTGCTCCTGGCAGCCCCCATATTAGAGCAGCTGTGACCCGCAGAAGTGGGGTCAGCAAGTGCCTGTTGGAGAAGGTTTGGGTAACTTCCATTTTCTGTTTCTGGAGACCACAGAGCCGGTCTTGGACAGAATTCTGCATGCTCAACTATGTGGAAGTGACACCGTTAGTTCTGCAATTAGTCATTTTACTTATCTACATTAACCAATAACTGGAAGACCCTGACTATCATCTGTGTATTTGCAAATCATGTCATTTTCTCAAGTTGCCTTGCAATTGCATACAAAATCCTGGACTGGTGCCACTGTTTTCATAACAACTGAATGAAAATAAATTACTGACCATATGCTAATTTTGCAAAGCCCTGTGCACATTTAATTGTTATTAATAGTATATGTAGATCTGGAAGGGTTACTTCATTTGTGATGTATGTGTGCAGTTGCCTTCCATAATTTGTCAGCCTTGGTAATGGATACAGGTCACAGATGAAATGAGGAAATTACCGCGATAGCATCGCAATTTATTCTTGTTGTGTTGGCTCATGGGATGAACCGTCAGGCGTGAAGTCCAGTGGTTGCTAATGCTTTCCATTTTTTATAAACTGATACCAGTTATTGGCTTAGAAGTGGCTATGTCACAAGTTAATCAGGAAAGGCTTCTGAACTTTTGACTGGCTGAGAGAGGCATGGTTCTTTTTAAGTCTAGAAACACTTGTGCCTAGACCTTCTCTGTTGGGCCCTCATGTTCTTTGGTGAACAAGCAACCTTGATTAATAGTGAAACTTCTGTTAATTAGGGCTGAACCAAAAACCTTAACTGTAAATTCATTGGACTTTTCTTTCTTTCTTTTCTTTTTTTTTCTTCTTTTTTTCCTGGCTCTTAAGATGGGGAGGAAAGGGGTAGCAAAACAGGCTTTCTTCCTGAGATTTATGAAACAAATAAACAAAACCTGTCTCCAGGATATGACCCAGGGTCATTGCATCAGAGAACTGCAGAATGGGTAATGCCCTAGGAGAACATGTATCCCAATTCTTATCTGATGATGGGTCCGTTCCATCTCTGATTAAACACCTCCAGTAACAGCTCATCATCTTCTAAGGCCATATACTCCCTCTTTGTTCAGTGTGGATCATGAGAAAATCCTTTCTTAATTGTAACATGGCTTTCTGGAGCTGTATATTATACAGTAATACTTTCTCATATGTTACCCCCTTAACTGTATATTATACAGTAATACATAATGTAATATACAGTTTTGTCCCCTTAAATATTTGAAAACTGCCATTACCCTTCCTACTTATCCCACCTCACACACACACACCCCCCACCTGCTTTCCTTCCTTGCTTGTTTTTGCCTGGCATCCTCTGTGCCTGGAAATCCTGAGTATTGATCAGCCAGAGATACAAGGTTTCTTTTGTTTATTTTGCTTCCTCAGACAAGAGCAGATTAATACATTGAAAAAGATGTTTGAAATTAAGATGACAGACTAAAGAGTAATATCATTGTCTTATAAATAATATATACAGATGTAAAAGAACACCCCATTAACAAATGGGCAAAGGACCCTGACAAGCGGTTCTCACACAAGAAACTACGAAAGGTAAACCTTACCTCACTCTAGAAGGAATTATAGAAATGAAAAAGGCAAACGATAGTGAGGTACTACTTTATACCTAATTGCAGTCGCAGACGTTTTAACAACACAATAAAACCCAATGCAGGGAAATAATGCACTTCTGTATGGAGCAAGGGGACATATCAATGCATATTGAGGACCAAGTATTCCAGCTCGGGGGTGGAGGTGGGAGGGTATGGCGCTGTGTGTCCAAAGATGTGCATGATTACATTATTTGCAGTAATGATCATGCTATATGTTTATGCATTTTGTAGGTTTCAGAGCACTTTTATATTCCTTGCCTCACCTGAGTATAATTATTCTCATTTTAAAGATGAGGATACTGAGGGTAAGAGAGGTTTGATGATTTGTCCAGGATCACAGAGCCAGGAGTGGCAGAATTGGAGCTTGAAGTCCGGTTGTTTGAGTCTAGTCAAACAGCATTTCCTAGTTATTTATAATGGGCAGAAAACCCAACAACCCCACCGTCCTCTGACCGCGGAATTGCTCCATGTACTTGGCCTCTGGCACAGGGCTCAGTGGCATTATTTGTAGCCATTATGAACAAAGTGACAAATAGAAATACCCTAGTGTTCCTGGAAAAAATAAAGAGGGGAAAAAATTAAGCATAATTACATATACGATGTAAACAATTTAAATATATGTATATGCACATGAGATCTTGAGCAGAGGGTGGGTGAGATATTTTAACCTTTTTCCATTGTGCTAAGTTCATAGCAATACCACCCTGTGTTCAGATAGCAGTCAGTTATTTTCACATTCAGTATCCCCTTTGAATCCTTGCACCAGCTGAGCCATCTGGGCAAGGCAAGGACTGTCCTGTCAATGGAGGAAACGGAAATTCAGAGAGATTAGAGGGCAGAGCCAAAATTGGCCCCTCCTTGCCTGGCCTTGACTCCTTGGCGCTGCACAAAGTTGACTTAAGCCAGTCATGTCCGAGTGGGGTCAGTTGTAAGCAGTACTGTCAGTTCTGGGGTTGTTCTGGAGAGTGTTCAAAGTGAACCCCATTAAACTCCGCCAGGATATTGCACTCAGTGCCCTCGCCTGGGATCCAGTGGAGCAGCAGGCCTCCCTTGATCTGCGCTCCAGGAGGTCCAACCACAAGGCATCTCTTTGTAGTCGATGCGAGATTGCTGTTAGATGAAATAAAATGCCCACAAAGAACGTGCAGATACAAACTTCCATACATGGAGGTGATTCACCTTAAAATAGTGTCTCTCGGGAGCTCTGAAAATCTAGTGTTTGCAGTGGAGGTGATAATTAAATGGTAAGGAGAAATTCAGCATCTCCTGAGGGTACTGTTTCCATAAATACCACTAGAGGTTGGCAACCTCACTAAATTACCTAAAACGGAGAGCCCTTGAAAAAAAAAAAAAAGAAGTAAATGTTTAACAGGTGCCACCAGTTGTCAAATTTGGAAGTTTGGGGGCTTCCTAGAGGAAGAAGCCACAGAAGGAAAGAGGGAACAAACCAGTGGGTGGAAAGAGATGGAATTGGTCATGGGGGCCAAGGTGGTGGTGGGGAGGCTGTGTTTTCTGGCCCTGAAACAGGCCAGTGCAAGCTTCTCAAGTATGTTCTCTTACACCGAAATGCAAACATTTCATAATCCCCAAGTGACTCAGGCATGTCCAGAATGACCTCAAGCAAATTAAGAGAAGATAGATAAAGGTCACTGGTGAAGACTAGTCTTAATTTTTTCCTTGATACAGGTGGGGGAAGGGGAGGCTAGGTCATCAGTGCCCTGCTGAGTTTTAGTGGCCCTAGTTCATTTTCACACACCACGTCAGCCATCCTAAATGCCTTTTGATGATTGCCTTGGGTGCTTCTGGGTGGGTTCTCACAGAAGCGGTCTGAAACTACTGTGAAGAAGGAAATAGACTGTTAGGAGAGGGAAAAATTGATGGTGGCTGAAGTGTAAACCACACATGCATCATGGAGTCTCCACCTCCTTCCGCCTCAGCCTTTTTTTATTTTTTATTTTTATTGAGAGCTTTGAAGGAAAGAGTATCAGAAAAGACACCTTGTTTAATCTTTTGTTAGTCTCTGAATACTTTGTGCCCAGTTTCTAACGGTCTTGGCATTAGCGCCAAGGAATGGGAGCTTGCTTTGGAGAACTCTTATGCTCATCTGAATTTCTTCAGCAGCATTTATTTCTAAGCCAGCTCTTACAAGTGCTTCCCTGCTAGCTGGAGATAACGGACAAGTAGGCTCAGCTTCTCTGGACCTCAGAGTCTTTATTTCTGGAAAGAGAGACTGGGTTAGATCATTGTTTGCCAGAAGGTAGGTTTCATACCAACTTTGATAGCTTAAATGATAGCAGACAAGGTGATATAGGGATAATACAGAAAAGGGAATCACTTTCCCTTTTCAGTGCTTCTCAGTCTTTCTGATTAAGTCAAGGAGAAAGTCTTTGTTTGGAGCTGAAATATCTTTAACACCTATCGCTTGCTAATTTCCTTTTTGACAAAGTGCAGGCTTCAGCTTTGGAAGATTCAGGTAGACAAGAATATCTAACAATTTAATAACAGGACTCATTTTTTAAAGTGAGTTTCTATTTATGTCAGGTTTTAGTGGTTTTCTGTTTAAGGCAGTGGTATAAAGTTTATTTTTATAATAAGTTTATTTAAGCGAAAATAATGAGTAAGGAAGCATTAAGTATATAGTAAGTAGCTAGGGTGATACGTGCATGTGGCAAACGATTGTTGTGGTGGTAACAAGAGTTTGGAAACTGCACTAGGTGTGTTCTGAGGACTCTTCCAGGATTAAAACTTTTTAACAGTTAAATGGCCAAATTCGGGCACAGCCACTTGTAGATTAAATTTGAAATTTGGACTTGAGCATAACACCCAGATTTCAGATACTAAGACTTTTCTGAGTAGATGGAAACTGTCTTTAATGTGTCATAGAAAAATGATCCTGGCCAAGATATTAGCCAATTTAAAAAATGAAACTGGATTCTTTTCTAAGAAGAAAGATCATTTTTCAAAGTTTCAAAAAAAGTTTCAAAGAAAATTCCAAAGTTCTAGCTGAAATCATCTAACCTATCCTTTTCCTTTTCCTTGTCTCCCTGGGGAGGGATTAGGGCAAGATTACATTTTAATTTGGGGCAGCCATAGAGAGTAGGAGTTGGAAAACCTGGATTTGGGGGTCACACTGAGCTGAATTTGAATCCCAACTTGGCCCCTAAACCAGTGACTCACCCTCTAAGCCTCAGTTTCCTCGTCTGGTAAAATGAGAATTCCAGTGGGAATTGTGGAGATTAAATGGGCAGTGCATGCAAAGGGCTTCCTCGGAGTAAGTGCTCAAGAGGTCACTTTTAGCAATAGCAGCATAACTCGTTTGAATGTAGGTAAGTTGAGAAGAAGCTGTGAATGGTATCTCCATCAAAGTGGGGTGGGGGGTTGTGCTCAGGGGTCACTGTCTCCTTTGTAGGACATGCCCACCCAGTGTGGGGATGTTTTTCAGGGATCCAAGTTTTTTGGGGCACTTCAAAAAAAAAAAAAAAAAGAAAAAAGGAAAAGCTGTTCAGAGGACACTGGCAAGCTTCACATTCATTCCTACCAGGTAGAACAACAACAAAAATCTAGTGTGGTTTCTTAGTTGTTTTCAGAATGACTTTCAAGCAGTGTGTGAGTCCTGGGGCGAGAGGCACCCAGCCCGGGGAGCTGAGAAGTTTGTCCTCCCAAGGCCAGCTCCCATCTATTCCCGTCGTCAGGGAATCTGAACCAAGCAGCAACCACAGACACAGACCCGGGGTGAGTAGATGAGGATGGATCAGGTTGCTTTGGAAATTGCTCATGTGCTGTTCATCAGCAGGATTCTTTTATCATAAAAAGACACTTTGTTAGAAATGTGGGAAAACGCTGTAGCATGATGGGTGTGAGTTGGTGAAGAGGTAGACAACTAAAAAATGACCCCTAAGGCGCCTTGCAATTTTTAAACTCCTGGATTTAAAAAGAAGAGAAAAAAGCATGTTTTCTTCCTTCAAGGAACTTCTGCTCGAGTTTGACCAAATTATTTGCAGCCTTTTGTCTGGCTTAACATATTGTCATGGATAACAGGCAGTGGTTGTCGTCCAGGGGCCGGGGCATCGGGAAGCAGGCAATCTCATCCAGGAGCTTGGCTGACTGGTGAGGGTGGGATGTTAGGGGCCTGGGGCAAGATGCTGTTTGAAAGACACACCCTCTTCCCCTCCTGGGGAGCTTCTGCCACATCCCTTGGCAAGGAGTGTGGGAAGAGGAGGCGTGTCCTGTTTTCCTCCACTTATCACATAAAATAACACCCATCACTTTTAATAACAAGAAAATACATTTTTTAATTTATTTATTGAAAAACAGTACGGTGTAATGGTTAAGTACATAAGCAGTGGAGCCAGGCTGCTTGGGTTACTATCCTGGCTCTGGCATTTATTAGTCAAGTGACCTTGACCAAATTACCAAGTCTCTCTGTGCCTCATTTGCCCTATCTCTGAAATAGGGATAATAGTAGTACCTACCTCATAGGGTTGTTGTGGTGATGAAATGGACTGAATGCACAATAATAAGAACAGACCCTGTTACATATCAAAGTTGGCTCAATTAGTAGTATCACTTACTGATTTTTATTCCACAGGTATTCTTTGAGTGTCTACAGTGTGCCAGGCACAGTGCTAAGTGCCAAAAGTATAATAGAGTATACTGGCATCCCCCCTTCAGAAAAAAAGAGAAGCCCACTACTTTGTTCCTTATGGGGCTTGTGGCCCTGTGAGGGACATCAGGCTCGAAAGATATTAATCAAAGCCTCACACGTGAAATATAAAACCGCATATGGGACAAGTGTTATGAAGGAGACATGCGGCACTACAGGAGTGTCAGGGGCTTTCGTCTCATCAGGAATGTCAGGGGTGGTTTCTCAGAGGAAGCAGTGACTGAGCCGAACTTGAAAGGAAAAGTAGACACTAGCTGGGCAAAGAAGAGTAGCCAGGCAGCGGGAGAAGCATGTGCAAAGGTCCTGTGGTGCGAAGGAGCACTGGGTGTCAAGGATCTGAAAGAGGCCAGTGTGGCTGGAGCAGAGAGTAAGGAGGGTGGGAACAAACAGGGCTGGAGAGCTGCTCAGGACCAGCCCAGGACAGGCCTCTTAGGCTATGTAACCATTGCCAGTATTCTTTGTTGATCATAACACTGATACTTGTTTATTTGGGGAAAACTTGGAATATACTGGAAATTTATGAAGAAAATAAAAATCGCCTAGTCACTTATAAACCAATCAGCCCAAGTGACCAATGTTAACAATCCTTCCAGTCCATACTTTTATGTAATATTGGTATACATATCTGTGTGTAACGGTGTGTGTATATGCACATATATGTGTATGATTGTCCAGGTACATATGTGACTATGTATGTGGGTATGTGCGTGCATGTGCATATGTGTGTCTGCCAACATATATGTAATTATGAATAAATATATTTTAATTTAGCATGGCTTGAGCACTGCCTGCCTGGCACTGGGGATTACAAAGTCAAGTGTGAAATGCTGGATCTCTCATCTAAGTATCTTATTAAAATTTTTTTTTAAATTAAAAAAAATAAGCTGGATCTCTCGTCTCCAGCCTGGAGCCCTCTGGTGCTGTTCTGGTCCATTAGTCCCTGGTTGAGGATGGGCAGAGGTCAGAGCAGAGCGGGTTGTAAACCAGATACCTTTCCTCCGCCTCTCAGGGCAGACGCGCCCAGTGCATTTCTTAGAAGGGCCTTGTTGGAAGCAGCAGGAGGGAGCCATCCATCAATTTTAATTTCTTCAGGCCAGCATCATGGAGGGCAGGTGAGACAGGCAGGGATGTGGAGGGCAGCATTAGTTCTTGGCCATCCGGTGAAGCCACCACACCAGCTCCCAGTGTGCTCCTAGCAGAGAGCAGTGCTTGCTGGGGGCCATGGGCAGGGCACCTGTGCACCTGGGTGGGCACTGTGAGATGCTGGGAGGGAGCGAGAGGGGCTGCTGATTCCAGAGTGATAGGGCTTGAATGAACAGCTTCTACTTCTCCACTTCCTGCCTCAGTCTCCATCTCCCTCCTGCCTCTGCAGTCAGAGGTTCCTCCAGGATTCCCACCAGTTTTGAAAACTAGCAGTGTGGTTAAGAACTCCGGTCAGCCTTGGGCTCAGTCCTGGCTGCTCCTGCCTGCTGGCTGTGTGACCTTGGGCGAGGTTCTTAACCCTCTGAGCCTCAGTTGCCTGCTTTGTAAAATGGGTATATTAATAGTGGTAACTTATGAGAAGTCAAGGGAATAATGCAGAGGAAGCACTTTGGCATAGCACTTTGGCAGAGTTGCCCTTGTCATTATTGCTGTTATGTAATCTGTATGAGGGGAAATTGTGTATCCTGAGAAGGGATGGCAGGGAAGGCTTTCAAGGCAGATAGATTTGAACTGAATCTCAGCTCTGTCAACTAATCCTGAATATGACGAAGGAAGTTGCTTCACCTCTCTCAATGCCACCTCTCTCTTCTCTGAAATGGGGTAACGGGGTTGCTGTATGGAATAGGCATGTGCATGTGTGCCAGCACCTGGCACAGGTGCTAGGGCTCTTGTTCCCTCCTCCCCTCCCAAGGGTTCCCCATAGTCTGTATTCACGCTTCCTTCTCTTCTTGGCAGAGTCAGAGTAGAGACACACCTGGGTCAGGTGTGGGATGCCTTCTCTGCTTCTAGAAAATTCCTAGACTCTGTGAGTAGATAAGGGCCCTGGCAGCATGTCATTTATTTAATAGCAATTTGTTGACGCATTGCTGGGTCAGGCAGCCCCTGCCACCCCTCTGCACACACCAGCTTTGTAAACTTGGGGGCAGCCTGGTGCCTGGCTCTGAAACGCTGGGGTAAGAGGAGGGATGGACCTGGACTGAAATGAACGTTTCACTGCACCCTGTGCCCTTTCCAACTTTGGGGTGCTCCAGGGAAATTGCTTTACCAGGTCAGACCCACAGTAGCCTTCTAAAGGAGCCCTCCCACTGTAGATGGCCCATGCTGGAAAACACGTGGGGACTCTGCCCCTTTCTGCCACTTGAGTAGTATAGCTCTGGAATAAATACTGTTTTTCTTTTCTCTTACCACAAAACTGCCCTTGTCTTTTCTGGAAGTTTTTATTGGCATGCTTTACCACTGGCTCGCTAATGGCTAAACCACCTTTTTTTTTTTTTTTTTTAACAAAACCAAACAGCCAAATCACAGGTTTGTATTTACTTCTTTCATTTTAAGTCAACTGCCATTGTCTATTCATTTTCCCTGTTGTTGTTTAGTAATTAAAATTAGCTGAAAGTGTTGTGGGGAGCATAGATGGCTCTCTGAGGCTTTTTGCCTTCTTTATCATGTGATACGTTCTTTTTCAAATTCATTGGCTTCTGAATTTTAATAGATTGTAGATAATGATACATCTGGTTGCATGTTAATTGCTGAGAGTTAGAAATAACACATAATCACTATGTTTCAAGGTTGCAAATGTATAGCACTGAGAACCAGTGTTTGTTAGGAGCCTTTGGAAAAATCCATTGTGAGTGGGCATTTTTTAATTGCTGTCATTAAAAATGTGCTGCAGAATGAAAACTGTTCCAACAAATAATGTCAGTTTTGTGTTCTGCGCATATTCATGCACACCCCTCCCAAGAAATAATATTTTGAAGCTATTCATCAGCTCAGTTGGGGGGTATGTGGGGGCAACAGAAAGGCCATGTGAATCCATTATAGATTACCTACCTCACAGTTTCCAGAAGAGCATGTTTTGTACCTTACTTTTCTGCAGACCATTGCTGGGTGAGTGGTAAGATGTCAGCTGAAAGCCAAAAACAGGAAAGTTTTTAAAAATCATATGTTATGCCCATTTCAATCAGTCTGATGCGGCTGTGTGCCTGATCACTTATTCCAGTTTGAATAATCAGATCTGGGTGTATTCTGTCCTCAGTGGAGAGCAGAGTGCTCTAAAACGCCCAGTGCCAAGGGTGGGCATGTGCTGTTGAGGAGACACGCGAACCAAACGGTTTCATTGGATAAATTATGCTAGAGGGGAGAGCTGGGGGTTACCAGGGTGGACAACGATATACTTTGTGTTTCTCTGGGGGACTCATCTCTGCAAGGCTTGTCCACTTAAAATCATTGTCCTTGTCGAAAACAGCAACCGGCTGGGCAATGAGGGAAGGGGGTCCGTTGCAGTCTCTGGTGCCCTTGGTTGGATGTCTCCGTAGGTTTTTCCAGCAACAGAATGTGTCTCCCTGTGTTCAGTCAAATGCAGCCCTGGCTGCCAGCTTTGCTCTCCTGAGATATGCTTGATCATTCCAGATTCAGCTGGAACAGCCTGTCCTTCCTTTGGGGCAATGACATTAAGATCTGCACATCCCTTTTCAACTCTGAACTTCTTCTTCCCCTTTCTGGGAAGCTGAGATAATGCTGAGTTTCAAGGGATTCAGGTGGATGAGAGAGAGGACGTGTGGTGGCGGCTGTGTGGGCCTTTCTTTAAGCCAAAGGTAACACTTAACTTTTGCAGGAAATTCCACCTTGCACATCTGACTTGGGTTGAATGCCCTGAGTTTCTATCATTCCCTGACATCTGACAGCACCGGGATCTGGCAAGACTGCAGACCAGCATTTCTAGCCCATAATTTAGCAGCTCCGGGGACAGGGTTGGGTGCAGACTCCAAGACCCATCTACTGGGGTTCCCACGCCCTACACAGACCTTTGTCATGGAATACCATGGCTGACATTTTCCTGTCCTTGGATACAGCCTTGAATCCTGCCAGACCTCTCCCAATTTTGTTCTGTCCAGCCAGAGCTTAACTGAACAGCTCATCTTGTAGTGACCAGAGGCCTCAGTGACCAGCTTGGGTCAGTGATGGGATTGTGACAGATGGCGGGGGCTCTGGTGTTGTTCCTGGGAGGCTTGGGGTGAAATCCAGTACTGCAGGAAACAAAAGAGGGCAGGAGAGCAGGCTTGGCAAGAGACCACACCTCTCATTCGATCTCAGAAATAAGAGCAATAATGTGATACTCACTGGGCCAGGGCTGTGCCAAGCACATGCCACACTTGATCCCACGTGATCCTCCCAGCAGCCCCAGGAGGGGGTAGGAGAGTCATGCCCACTTCCCAGCAGAGGGATCCACAAGGGTAGGACCATGCTTTATCCTTAGACCCTTTGCAAAGAATCAACATATTCTTAGCCACAGTGATAAGAACTTTGTCACTTGCTGTAGACGCTTTCAGCCTGTTTGCACACAGCCTTAAGGTACCCTTGAGGTGTGTACACACCAGCTTCTACAACCCTGAAGCAGGGATGGAGTCCCCTGAAGCATTCTTCTTCCCCTTCTCCTCCAGCCCCAGCCCAAGGGAGAGCCCAGGAATCCCTTTTACCCAAAGGTTTCCAAGAAGTCTGTAGGAATGGCTGACTGCAAAACCCCTACGCCACCGAGGTCTTCCTCTGGGCCGTGGGCAATGACCAAGACATCAGCACCCACTCCGAGCACCTGGGTGGCATCATCAAGCCAGGAATGCCCAGCTGCGGTCTTGTTCTCCAGAGCTGGGGAAGGGTGTGGCATGGAAGGCATGCCACTTCTGTGGCATTCTTGCCAAAATTGCATAACCGGAATCTAATCAGGAGAAAATATCTCCTGGGCCCAAAGACTGGCCTCCTCATAAGGCCACAGACTCACAACTCTGCTGGTAGCCCTTATAGTTTAGGAGGGCAAACTCTTGACTGCTTCAGCACCGAGCATCTGGCCCTTTCTATCTCGACAAAGTAAGAACTTTGCCTGAAGTTTGGAAGGCAGATGTGGAGCCAGGGACCACAGAGAGAGCTAAATATTTGGCTTCCTCTTTTCTCTGAAGGTCATGTCAGAGAAGTGCCATGTCTGGGCATGGCCAGAATGTGCTTCAGGCTAGCATTTGCTGCAAGGAACTCATCCGGGGTGTGGGTGAGCATTTCTCCTTCTGCCCAAGGTTAAGTAATAGTAACATCCTGTGTAAAAGAACTTGAATGTGGTTTTCTACTAGCTCCAATATTTTAGGGCTATTTGTTAGACGTGTTTAATCTTGGGCCAATTTAACCAGTAGCAGACTAATAACAAATTTGGGCTTGCTGCCAGGACAAATGTTGACTTACCCTTATAATGTTGACTAAAACGAATAACTTTGAAAGTAATTGAGGAGTGAAACCTTAGCCAAAAATACAGTGTCTGAAACAGTGGTTCTGTTTTATTTTACTGGCACTGCTGAGAGATTGTGTTCATAAGCAGGGCTGCAGTCTGCTTCAGTTCTTGGAGAGTCCCATATTTTACTGAAATTTTTTTCCCAAGACACTTTTTTTTTCAGCCCATAAAGCTTCATTCAGCTAAAATGAATTTTCCCATGGCAGACAGGTAGCACAGGTGACTTCTCCAATATGGGGACAAAATACACTTTCAGAAGAATAAAGATAACTTGAATTTTTTGAGGTCCTGCCGCAGAAGGAAAGTGGTGTGTGTGAAGATTAGCCCCCTCGGAGCTCATAGTAAAATTAATTGCTTCTCCAGGGTATACTGGATGAAATCCGTCTTGTTCACCCCACACACACCCCTTTCCTTCACTTTGCCATCCAGTTTATGTGAACACTAGAGAGCTCTAGTATTTTGCCAGCGTGTGTTTTGGACTTGAAGGAAGCAGAGGCTGTCTGAAGGAAATGAGGCCAGGAGGACTATAGAAATTGTCGTAAAGTATGACTTCTTTTTGATCCCCATGTTTTGTTTTGTTTTTTTTTTGCTTTTTATGGAAAGCTATGTTTGGGGCAAGGACTCTGAGCATGTTCAGAGGCTCATGCCAGCATTGTCTGAGCTCAGCCCAGTGTCTCCCTGGTGCCTGTCCCTTAACCAAGGCTCTCCTAGGAGCACCCACCTCACAGGCAGACTTCAGCCCAGATGCTGTAAGTGCTAACTCAGCTCTTGACATTGACTCTGGCTCAGGCAAAAGCTGAACTATTATATATGTATATGGAATGGATTTGATCTCTCTAACCTTACTGTGTTCGGTTTCACAGCCCCAAGAGTTGATGGTTTAATTTGTGGATTTGCCCAGACCATCTTGTGACTTCTCCATCATCTGCTTTTTAACACTTCCATGAGAAGAGGCTGGAGAAATTGGTGGAGCCTCAACCCAGCAGTCACTAGGGACTTGGGGTATTCTTTGGATTGTATTTATCCAGACTTTCCTCGTTGGCCATTAGTTTTAAAAAAAAATAAAGGCATTTGTTTTCTTTCTTTTTTTTTTTTTTT
>JAQZBX010057604.1:0-17942 GCA_029593785.1 Cabassous unicinctus
GTCGGGAGCCCAGAAGTGCCCCTTGGCTGAGGGGGCAGCAGCCCGGGAAAGGAGAGCACCATTTCCTGGGGGAGGGAGGTGCCCTACAGAAGCCAGGAGGGGCCACCTGCTCCAGGGGTGGGAGCCGGGCCAGAGCAGGCTGCAGCGAGAAAGACCTGAGGCAGGCGCGAGGCCTGAGAGCCTGGGCTGGCTGGGCGCGGGGGCTGAAGAAGGGGGAGCCCAGGGGGCACTCCCAGGGCACCCTGGCCCAGGGAGTGGCTCGACTCTGCAGGGGGATGCCCAGGGAGAGGCTGCAGACCCCTCAGGGCCTCCCCTCCTCTCTCCCTGGAAAGGAGCTGGGGAACCCGTAGTGCAAATCTGTGGACCGCTCAGTTATGGAGGGAGGCTGTGCCCAAGGAGGGACCTTGCGGCAAGCCCCCTCCCCCTCCTCGGCCGCCGCCGCTGTCTTCAGTACAGCCGCTTCTCGTAACTGTGAGGACAAGGCAAGAGGTGGACCAAGGTGGGTGTGTGGCTCCTGCCCCCTTCCCAAATCCTCATGCCCGGGGCCCAGGGCCGCTGCAGCCAGGCCCCCAGATGTGGGAGAGGCCAGGGAGCTGCAGAAGCCCCTGCCTCTCAGCCATAGCAGGGCCAGGGGGAAGGCAGACAGCAGGCCCTGTGCTCTCCCTGAGGAGCTGGGCCCGGTCCAGAGAGATCCATGCTCCTCCTGCCACAGCCATATCTGAGCAGACTGCCCCAGGCCTGGGGTGGAGATGGCTCAGGCAGGCACGGCCCATCCTCACCCAGCAAGCTCAGACCCGGGAGCTGAATCTTGCTGCTCCTGTGGCCACCCCAGGCTGCCCACACAGATGCCTTGGTGCCTGTGATCAGCGGGTCCAACCCAAGACAGGGCAGCCTAAGACATCTCTCTGCACCCTGGAAGGGGCTCTGTGTTTCGGCCAGATGAGGGGATACTGCTGGCACCCCCACCACCACGGTGCTGGGGGTGGGGGACCCGGAGAGCCCAATGTCAGGGTCCATGTGCCACGATTATACGCCAGCGCCGCCCCCAGCCCAACGCCCACCACCCCCAGCCCAGACCCCACCCAGACTGCCCCTGCTCTAATCTACACTGGCCCGGGCAGCGCAGTTACTTACACGGCAGAAAGGTATAGCTATGGGAGGGTGGGGCAGAAAGAGACACAGGTTAGATGGCCGCCTATGCCTGGGGAGACGGGCCCGCTCGACTAGGGCAGAGCCAACATGCCTACTGCTGCCAACTAACGCTGCCCCCACCCACGGTCGCCCCAGCGCTGGCCCGGCATCTGTCCCTCTGCTCTTCTCCCCACCAGAGGGCTCATGCCCCCAGCCTCTGCCTGCCTGCCTGGTGCCACCACCAGCGAGAGCCCAGCACCGCCAGCACCCTGCCACCAGCCACCAAGCTTCTGAGCAAGCAGGGGCCCGGAAGCCTGGGTGGGGCTAGGTGGAGGTGTCCGAGGGGAGGGGAGGGGCCTGCTTGCACGAGGCTAAAGGACAGGGTTCAAGGGTGGGCTGGACCCTTTAGGAGAGGGTGACGAGGTCACCCTGTAGCAGCATCCATCCCCGGTGGAGATGGCCCATGAGGTCCCTGGAACCTCAGTTCCGCCTCGGAACCACAGTCCCACCTGCCCAACCCAGGCCTGGCCAGCCGCGGCGAGGAGGCCACCGCACTTACGAGTGCAGGCCATGGACGCCACCCTCGATCTGGGCCGACATGGTCCGCTTCTCAAACTTGAGCTCTCCTGAGTACATCATGGACCTGGCAGGCAGGTAGGTGGACAGGTCAGGGGCACCAAGGGCAGAGGAGAGACGCAAAGAAGGAGGCGGCCTCCCAGGCGCATCCCTGCCCAGGACAGCACTCACCGCAGGACAGAGAGGCTACGGGCACCGATATCCTGGCAGCCGTGCTGGATGCCTGCTATCAGGTAGGGCACAAACTTCTGAATGGAGCCTTTGTCCTGGATGGAGCCCGACACGCCCTGTGCGATCTTCACCTTATCCCCCTCGCTGCATGGAGGGCGAGGAGACTGAGCCAAGCAGCTCAGGGGACCCCACCCCACCTCTGGAGGGATCCTCAAAGCAGCCACTTGCTGGGCTATTAAAGAGGGATATAAAAATCCTCAGCTTCCTGAGAAGCCCCGACTGAGACAGTGAATGACATAAAGAGGGAGAGGAAAAATACCATCAAGAGTGCTGGCAATTGGGTGGAGGGGGGCTGGGGACTCAGAGGGGAGAAGGGGAGCCGAGAGAGAATACATACAATAAAGAGGGAAAAGGAACACAGGAGGAGGTTTCAAACTTGAGAAGCAAGTCGGAGAGAAAATGGGGATTGGAGACACTGGGGACCTCTAAGGTCTCACTTCTCAGCTGTCTCATTAGCTTCATTTGGAGGATGTCTTTTTCCTCCTTTCACTTAAATATTAAAAAAAAAAAAAAAAGGCACGGAATCCAAGTCAGGAGGCCCAGGTACAAGTTCCAGGTCTGCCACTGGCACCCAGTGCCTCAGCTTCCAGATCTCAAAATGGGGATTGGGCACCATCGTAGTAAGTCGACGGCGTCGTGTGGGCCCTGGGATGGGGGTGCAAGGGCAGGGCACCTGAAGTATCGCTTCTGGCTGCTGCTGCTCTTCTCCATGGCATCCAACGAGCCCATGCCCCGGTACTTCTTGAGCCGCACCCCGTCGGAGAAGAAGTACTCGCCGGGAGCCTCCGTGGTGGCGGCCAGCAGGGAGCCCATCATTACTGTGGCGGAGGCCAAGGGGTCAGTACCTCCAGCCCCAGAGCCCACCTGCCACCCCTGCCCGGCTCCCAGCACCCTGGCCGGCCTGCCTTCTTACCTGTGGAGGCTCCAAGGGCCAAGGCCTTGACCACGTGCCCCACGGTCTGGATGCCGCCATCGGCTATGACAGGCACACCAAAGCGCCGGGCGTACTCAGCCACCTTGTACACAGCCGTGCCCTGGGGCCGACCACAGGCCATCACTGGGGGGTGGGGATGGGGTGGGGCACAGAAAGCAAAACAGAGATGTGTCCACAGCAAAGCAGGGGCCAGGCATCCAGCCAGCGAGGGAGAGGCTAGGTGCCCAGGGCAGCCCTTTCTCCTTGTCCTACCTCCACTCGGGGGAAAGGGACAGGGCTGGATAATATTTCTGAGGCCTAAGACAGGTGCCGGCAAAGGCCACCAGGGGGACTGTCACTCCAGGGGCCTGGGCCGCCCCATCCATCCCAGTACTGCAGGAGATTCCCATGCGTGGAGATTAGCTCTGGCCTTCAGAGTGCAGCACCCCTAGAAGGCACCACTGGGGCCTGGCAATCCCCAGCCTCACCTGCTCTCAGCCACACAGATTCCCCTTCGAGCCTTTCATTTGCAAACACTATTAGAATTAGGTACTTAGGGTTCCCTTATGGATACTGGTTTTCCTGATATCTTTGCATTTCTTTAATTGTTTAAGGTCCTTAAGGATTAGGTTTGAAGTGGGAAATCTAAGGAACTGGCAGTTAGGAGGGATGGAGATAAGGCTGGACAAACTGGAGAAGAAGGATTCTCTGTCGCTTTTGTCTACTTGGTCCCTGCTGTGTCCCAAGGCTTAGAACAATGCCTGACACATAGTAGGAGCTCAGGAAACATTTGCTGAGTCAGGGCCCACATTTCACCAAAGTGGTCAGCTAAGGGGAAGAGGAGAAACACAAGCAGAGGCTCTGAAAACCAAAAGAGGGAGATGTTTTGGGTAGAAAAGACCAAATGGGTCACTCAGAGTTCTAGAGAAATGACCCTCACTGGAGGGGCCAGATACATCCCCTCAGGACAAGCCAGGACAACTGTTCCAGGCAGCCAGACCTACAAGCCAGACAGCAGCCTCTGGGGAGCACCCCTCAACCACTGGCATCAGGGTATATCCTTATATAGTCAGAGACATGTTGTTTCCATGGCTTTAGTAGCTGCCTTATCATGAATCTCATCCAAACCCCGAGCTGGTTTCTAACACGTACCTAGCAAGAGTAGTCACACCAAGCTTGGGCCTCTGGATCAGGCCTCCCTGAGTAGTACCTGAGAAGCAGGCCGGTGCCCTAAATACCCAGTACCCTCATCTGCTTACATCTGCCTCCCCCTGCTGTGGGCCCTCCAAGGCAGAGACTGCGCCTGGGTCACCCTGGGAAGGGGCCTGGCAGAGAGAGCCCTCAATATGCATCTGTGGGCCCAGAGGGAGGCCAGGGCCCTGGTGGGGGAGCCAGTGGGGTTTACAACGGGCAATCACTCAGCCTCCTGTTGACACCCACCTTCTTGGGTGATGCAGATGGAGCCGCAGCCCATGCCCACGCGCAGCCCATCCACACCAGCGTCGATCAGGTTCTTGGCCTGAGCCGCTGTCACCACTGCAGTTGGGAGACAGAGGGACAGTGTGAGGCTGGGACGCCCCTGTCCTGCCCAGGGGCTTCCTGGGACCCGCAGTTTAGCATCCCCCACAGGGACCAAAGCCCTCTACCCCCCATGCCAGGAGGAGCAATGCCAGCACCTACGGATGCTGAAGGACCAAAGAAGGGTTATACAGTGAGAGGGCAAGGGGGCGGGGAGGCAAGAGAGGACCCCAGACTCACCATTCCCACCAATCACCTGGAGGTGGGGGTACTTCTGCTTGATGTAGTGCACCATGGCAATCTGATACACCGAGTTCCCTTGGGAGGAGTCCTGGGAGAAGGGGCACAGGAAAGCTTAGGTTTAGACGGCTGAGGAGCTGCACTGGGGAGGCTGTCCTTTAGTTGGACAAATCCCTGAAATCAGGAAAAATGTTGGGAGAATGTCCGTCCCCCCCCAGAAGACACTTAACAGCTTCCAGCTGATTCACTAAGGGGCCTGCTTTCCCCAAAAGTTTGTGTAGACAAAGCCCTTTCATTCCCATTGTATGGACTGATCCTCACAGCAAGGAGACACTGCCTGGGGCCATACTCTGGTTCCACCAGCTCACCTACCAAATAAAATTACTTAACCTCAATTTCTTTTTCTGACAAGAGGGAATGATAACTGTGTCTCTCAAGTGGCTGCCAAGAGGACTAAATGAGTTCATACAGATAAAGTCTTAAGTGCAGTGCCTGGCAAGTGAATGTGAGCTATTATTATAATTATTATTGTCAACTCCTGAGCGAGGAAGGCCCTCCCGGGGCCCATGGTTTGGTCTGGGTTGTCCAGAGTGCTGGTGACCCTCCAAATTCTGACACTGGGGAGCGCCCAGAAGCAGAGAGGAAGAGCGGCCGAGGGAGGCTCCCTGACTGGTCCAGGGTCAGAGGAGTCACGAGAGGCCAACGCAGGTCTTCCCAAGCCTCTCCTCCGCTGACCTCCCTCCCGGCTCTCTCTCCTGCCACCCACACGTGGGGCCTTCCTGCCAGGTGCCCTTACCAGCACGATGACGTCGGCCCCCGCCTGGGTGAGCAGGTCCAGGCGGTATTTGTCGTCCTCACGGGTGCCCACGGCCGCCCCACACAGCAGCTGCTTGTGGGAATCCTTGGAGGCCAGAGGGTAGTCCCGGTTTTTCTTGAGGTCAGTGCGGGCGATGATGGCCACCAGCTCGTCGCGGTCGTTGACGATAGGCAATTTCCCTGATGAGGAGTGCAGAGGTGAGACGAAGGAGCAGTGGTCTCTGTCTCCGCACCTCAGGGATGCAGATAGGTGTTGTTTGGGGTATGGGGGTGTCCAGAGGGTGAAAATGGACCGTGCCAGTATTCCGCTGCATTTCCCGAACCAGCCACTAGGTGACAGCACCCACCCAGGAAGCGTTCCTAAGGACAGGGCCTCAGCCCCATGAACAGGAAGCAAAGAAGCCTCCCAGTCAAGAGGGCTCCGGGGGCCCTTCCTGCCCTGCGGCCGCCTTTCACTTGCTGGGCCCCAGTGGTCCGAATCCCCCTAGCCAGGCACAAATGTGAAGCCATCCTGCAGGGGAGAACATATGCCCTGACCAATGCCACCCCCAAAGAACTCTCGAGCATTTCCCAGTGTATGCCATAGGACCTAATGAACATTATGTAAACAGTTCCAATGTCAAATAAGTTTAACTACAGGAATTCTCAGAGCCTTTGATGAGGCCCTGTTTAATAAGCTAACATACAATTCTTTAGGAAAGATGAGGAATATAGAAACACGCTTTTCTCAGACTTAAAAGACCATGGAGCACTTTACAGGACAAGTGTTTTAGGAAACATACTATGAAGATGCTGAATTATGGACAGGTGTTCCTAAGCCAGGAAAAGGCACTCAGGACCCGTGCTCCAGCCTGGGATTATTCAAACCTTCCCCAAGGCCCAGTCTGGTTGCTGGGGTCCAGGGGACCAGGCAGGAGGCTCCTGAGCTTTCTGCTCATTCCCTGGTACCTTTCTTGCTGCGCTGCAGGATCTCATTTGCCTCTTTCAATGTCACGCCCGCTGGAGCCACCACCAGCTCGTTCCGCAGCGTCATCACCTGTGGGGC
The DNA here is from genome assembly GCA_029593785.1 of Cabassous unicinctus. NCBI lineage: Eukaryota > Metazoa > Chordata > Mammalia > Cingulata > Chlamyphoridae > Cabassous > Cabassous unicinctus. The sequence continues at coordinate 6,471 of JAQZBX010057604.1, forward strand.
CGGGAACATTTGCCTGCAGGTTGGCAGGTGAGAGAGAAGGGAGCCAGGCCTCCCTCTGGTCCCTGGTCACAGGCACCAGCCCGAGGCCCCGGGGCGTGGGTTCCTCTCTGCACCCTGGCCACGCGCGTTCCCTGCCCCACAGGCACCTCGCTGAGGAGGGTGGTGTGGTCTTTCTCGGCAAGGAAGTCGATGTCCCGGGAGGTGACGATGCCCACCAGCTTGCTGCCCATGGTGCCCGTCTCTGTGATGGGGATGCCGGAAAAGCCATGCCGGATCTTGGCCTCCAGCACGTCGCCCACAGTGTGTGAGGGGCTCAGCACCACGGGGTCCGTGATGAAGCCCTGTTCAAACTTCTGTGGGCAAAGACAGGAAGGAAAAGGCTGGAAGGAAGCTGGAGGTGGCATGCGGCTAACTACCGGAGTCAGGGCCCTCGGTGAGACCAGGGGCCAGTGGGTCAAAGAGGGTTCCACCCTGTGTCCCCCGTGAGGGGAAGGGCAGCCAGGATCCCACGGCCATCAGCCATGGAATGCACCAGCCTGCAGAGCTGGCCAGGGAGGGTGGGATAGTCTGTGCAGTGGGGGCTGCCAGGTGGCACCTTCTTTCTGGGGACGGGGCCTGGTACTTGCCTTGACCTTCCGCACCTCATTGGCCTGGAACTCTGGGGTGCAGTTGTGGTGAATAAAACCAATACCTCCCATCAGCTGGGGTGGAAGGGAAGTGTGGTCAGGCCGAGGGATGCAGCCCTCCACCCCGCCCAGCCCTTCTCACCCCTGCCCTTCTTCCCTCTGCAAATCCTGCCCCTGATCCCGGCTCTTCCCGAGGCCCAGCCCCTTGGCACAGCCCAGCCCCTTGGCACAGCCCACCCTGCTCAGTCCCCTCGGCCCTGGGCTCTCCGTGCAGGCGCCCAACTCACAGCCATCGCGATGGCCATGTCAGCCTCTGTCACAGTGTCCATGGGGGAGGAGATCAGCGGTGTCTTCAGAGTGATCTTCCGAGTCAGAGCTGAAGTCAGGTCCTGGGGATGGAGGCACGGTCTACTTAAAGACTTTTGTCATTTGCTCAAATACATACCAGGCTCCTACATGTATTAGCACCAGGCTAGCCCCCGGGGATACAGCAGCAAACAAGGCAGATATGGTCCCTGCTATCTATAATGGGGCTTACATTCTAATTGGGAAGAAAAAATGGTAAACATGAAATACATATACAAGAGGATGAGGATAAAGGCTACAAAGGGAAAAAAATTAAGGCCAAGTGACCACTGGAAGGAGATGGAGGTCAGGGTGGTCTGAGGGGTGACAAGTGGGAGCCAATCAAGTGAAGATCTGAGGGGCAGCTCTCCAGGCAGAGGGAGCTGTGCACGCTGAGGCCCTGTCGTGGGGAAAAGCATGGCATATTTAAGAGTGAAAAGGAAGGCTGGTGGACTCAAGTAAAGGCAGAGGGAGGCAGGAGTGGTGAAGGGGTGAGAGGATGGCAGAGGGCAAGAATGTAGGGCCTTGAAGGCCACAGAGAGGAGCTTAGATTCTATTCTGAGATGAGAAGCCTGGGGAGGGTCTCAGGGAGAGCAGAGACACGATCCAATTTATGTTTTACAAAGGTCCCTCGGGCTCCTACATGGAGAAGGGTGGATTCAAGGTGACAAGGGCTGAGGTACACAGATCACTCAGGAGCAGCCTCAGAGGTTCAGGTGAGCGGGGATGGGGGTGGGGCGGGGAAAGGCAGGGAAGGAAACAGCTAAGAGGTAAGAGTCTGTTAGACATCCAGGAAAGCAGCTGAATAAGTGTCTAGAGCTCAAGGGAGAGGTCAGGACTGCAAATATAAATTGTAAAGCCATTACAATTTATTTATTTGTAATTTGTAAGGCCCTTCGGAGATTCAGCTCAATAGGTGTAGAGTCTATGCCCCAAATGGTCAGACATAGACTTTGGTATATGAATTTTGGAAGGTCACAGGCCCCCGAAGTCCATTCACAGGCCCTGGTTCAGAAGCCTGGCCTCATAATCTAGAAAACTTCACCTTCTCTCTTTTCATCCTAGAGGAGAGGACACAGCCTTGCTGACAGAGGCCACAGGACAAGGGGACCCTTGGCTGCCAGGCAGGGATTGTTTCCATCGCTCTCTTCCTGGCACCCAGCCTGGGGTCTGGCACAAAGTCTGGGTGCTCAGTAAACTTTGTTGAACTGAGCAGCTGAACTAAATAAAAACACTTTCTGGTTACTGTCATAAGGGAATCATCCAGAATAACCTGAATTCCCCCAAAAATCTGCCTGAGTCAGCACTAGCTACACATGGCTATATGTGAGCTTCTCCGACATCCAGGACATCCAGGCACTCAGGCCCTCTGGCCCTTCACGAGAATAAAAACCAATGATAAGAGCCAAAGAAAAGAAATCAACTAATTTTAAAAATGTACATGCAGAGGAGTGGCTGTAGCTCAGTGGTTGAGCGCCTGCTTCCCATGTACGAGGTCCTAGGTTCAATCCCCGGTACCTCCTAAAACATAAAATGTACATGCAATCATCATGAGATAAGGTTTTTCTTGAAATGACCTGACACATGTCAGCACCACCCTCGTGGCTATCATATATTAACTGCAGAAAGGAAACTGTTCATTCATTTGGCTCCTTGCTGACCCGCTCCTGTAAAGCAAAGTGTTGTGTCCTTGTATATAGCCCAAACCCAACCCCTTCTAATCTTCCTGCTAGTTCTTCTTCATTGTGGTTCAAAATCTCCATAATGTTAACGGCTTTCATCACATCCTTGCTCAGGGATTCAGACTAAATCTAATCCTTCTGGTCTATCCTGATGAGGCAGCTACACCTACACCCACCTGGCCCCTGGGGCCTGGCCAACTTCCCTTCCCCCCACCATAGGCTGCATCAATGAGGCAGGATCTCTGGCCCTGTGCCAGGCGCACCCTTCAGGCGCCCCCTGGACCCCCAAGCTGCCTCTGCCCCACTAGGCATAGGCATAACCCACTGCACTGCGCTGTTTCTCAGGCAGCCATAAAGGCTATAGCCAACACATTCCCAAGAAAAAAGGTCTCTCCCACACCCTGTCCTAGAGCCAGAAGGCAGTTGCTTCCAAACAAACACAGCCCCCTCCCCAGCCCCTTCAAAGGGAAGAGGCAAACTCACCACCTCATCAGCTATGAAGTCTATGAATCCCGGGAGGATTAAGAAGTCGCTGTAAAGATAGAAAAATGAGGGTTACTGAATGGGGAGGGGAGCCTGAAAGTTAGGATCTGCCATGCCAGAGGAGGCAGCACGGGGCGGAGGGCAGGCCAGAGGGCGGAGGCTGGAGCCTTCTGATTCCTGCTGTCCCATCAGGGCTCCCTTGTTCTCCCCACCAACTACAGTGCTGTTGGCTCCAGCCAAAGATAGCAGAAGGTCTGTGGACCTGGGGCATCCACCCAGGTATGGGGCCTAAAATATCCACTGCCTTTAGGGCTCAGACACAGGAGTTCCCACATCGCCACACACAGTAGATATAATGCCTGCCCCTGAAAACTTCCCCATCTTGGCTGTATGGAAAAAATATACAGGTTTATGCTATGGACCATAGTTAGTGGTAATAGTCTGATCATATTTTTCATAATCTGTAACAAATGTTCCACAACAGTGTAAGGTGTTGGTGGAGGGGTGATGTATGGGAATTCTGCACATTATGCATGATTGTTTTGTAAACTCACAACTTCTCTAATAAAAAATAAAAAACCTTCCGCATCATGTTAGGGGGAGACAAAAAGTAAATAGAGGATGCACCTGAGAACACAACACAGCACAGGACAAGCCGCACACCCAAGTGCCTGGGCTGCCAGGTCACAGGGTTCAGAACAGCACAGAGGGACCCCAGGGTGTATTTGGACACAGAGTAGGCCCTCTGTCAATGGCAGTTGAGTTGGATGGGAGCAACCAACAGACCAGGCCTGGGATGGGAAAAGGGAGGAAGGAAGCCTTACAAGTTAGGACTAGGACCCTGGGGCCCCAGCCAAGACCCAGCAGCTGCCAGCTAGGGTGGGCCATGGTTCCAGCGAAACCCAGAAGGGGAGTGCAGGACTGCCCAGGTATGTCAAGGTGCAGTGTCACAGTCTGAAATCTATCCTGCCTGATATCAGAGCAGGCATCGACAGACACACCTAAAAGCAAACGCACGCCCAACCTGGCTGAGCAAAGCACAAGCACCCCCAGTGCTGGAAGGAAAAGACAAGAGTACCTTGCCAGGTCCTGCATCTCAGGGCATGAGTGGATGGGGGGAGGGGGTGTCCCTCAGGGATGAGCTACAGGGTGGGTGGGAGGGGTAGGGTCTTTAATATGCTCTAAGAGTTTCCCTAAGAGACAGGTGATAAAAAACATACCAAAGATATACTCTCCCCCATTGCCAAAGATCACCCAAGAAACAAAGAATTTTAACTTGGCAGCCCTTCTGTATAGTGAGGAGGTATCTAGCTCACTTAGAGCTCAGAAGAGAGATGCTGGAGTCTGGGCCTCTAGGCATTTCCCAGGTATTATATACACCCCTCACCTGGCCCACACCCCAGCTACCGGCAGGCAAGAGGAGACACTCCTCAGGAGTGGCAGGTCTCCTGGTGTTCCGGGAAACTGCCAACCAAGCAGGAATGCTCACAGGCAGAGGCAGGGACGGGCAGGAGCCGTGCAGAGAGCTTTGGGCTGGCCAGCGTCCCTACTCTGCCCCAGTCCCAGGCTCAGATGCTCCATCCTGGCAGGGAAACAGTCTTGCAGGCAGGCGGCAGGGCTGGTGCCAGGCCCGCAGCCGGCAGGACAACTGGCCTAGGGCCCAGGGAAAAGGCAAACTAAGCCAGGGGCAGAGGAACAGATCTCCATCCTCCTCCAAAATCCCCTGCAGGGTGAGCTTGGGGTTGGAAGCCACACGATACTCATGCACAAGGGGGCACCAGTGCCAACCTGTAGGCAGGCAGGGGCACAAGTGGAAGGAGGGCTAGAAAAAAGAGGGAGCCATCCCAACTGCACAGCTGGGCCTTTCCTGAGGGCGACACACAAGCAGTTGCCTTAGCTGGGCTCCAGAGCCCCCTCTGCCCTGGTGGTGCTGCAAGGAGGGAGAGGGCGCCTTGGCCCCAGGTCTAGGAAAAGTCTCCCCGTAACTCCCACATCTCGCGTCCCCGCATGCCCAAAGGCTCCTCCACGCGGCCAAGATACCCATGAGCAGGAGAAAGGGGACAGGCCGGACCCGGATCTGGCCGGGAACGGGGCATGGCACCAAGGGCCGCGATGTCACTGTGCCACGTCCCTAGGCTCCCGGCGTGAGCCGCCCTTCCTCCCTTGCCCAGCCCCCCTCACGCCCGTCACTCGAGTCGGGCCGGGGAACACGGGCGTCACCGAGGGGGCGGCGAGAGGGAAGCCGTGCACGTGCAGGGCCCGGGCTGGGGGATCGGGGCGCGTTCGCGCGCGCACTGAGGTGGGGGCCGAGACCCGCCGCGCTTACTTATAAGTGAGGCCGTCGGCGTTGGCGAAGAGCTGCTGCGCGGTGAGCCCATCCTCGGGCACGTAGCCAGTGCCGCCGCTGATCAGGTAGTCCGCCATGCTGCTGGGAGACCGCGACCCGACATAAACACCCGCGCGGGCTGCCCGGCTGCTGCCGCCGCCGCCGCCGCCGCTGCAGCTGCTGCTGACGCCGCACCGCGGCCACGCTGCCGCCGCGGGCCGGGCCCGGCCGGGGGCGGGGGCTGCGGCAGCGGCAGCGGCGGGGCGGGCCCGGGGCGCCGCCCTCTCCTCCCGCCCCTCCCCCGGGAAGCCGCTGCCTCCGCCCCGCGCCGCACAAAGGGCCCCGCGAAGCCCAGCCCCTTCTTCGCCGCCGCCGGCGCCGCGCGCACGTCCTGGGCCCGCTGCGCAGCGACAACGATTCCGCGCGGGCCGGGGCGGGGCAAGGGGCGCGTGGGTCTAGTGGGTCAGGGGGCTGAGCCAGGGCGGGACACGCCCCCTCCGCCGCTCCTTCTCCCGCCCCCTAGACCGCCCCCCCACCCCCGCAACGCGCCCCAGGTTCGCCCCCTAGGGCCGGGGCCACCCTAACCACCGAGCCCCCGCCGGTGTGAGTTTCCTCTTACCCTATTCCCAACTCCCGGGGGTGCCTCTAACAAGGTTTTGCCTTTGCCCAAGACTAATTCCTGGGCTCGGATCAGGGACCAGAGCCCTGAGAAACTGGTCTGGGCTCCCACCTCTCCAACATGCCGGAGGTAGAGGCTGGACCTTGGGCCAGGGCACCCCGCTTCATCCATCTCCACATCAGCCCTAGGGGGCAGGCATTCCGAACAATAACACTCGCTGGCCTTGGAACCCTCTGGAGTTTACAAAGCATTTTTCATCATTGACCACATTTACTCCATAATCTATTAATTGCCAGTCATAGTTGTCCCCACTTTACCGATACAAAACCTACAGTTCAGAAAAGGGTGGGGAGGGGTGCTGCTTCTATCTGCCGGTCCAGTGCTTCAGCCATCTGCCCTAGCCCCGCTCAGAAAGTGGTGCAAATACAGGGGGTTGAACCCCAGGTAGGAAAGCTCGTTTTTCTTGGGGAGTGGAGAGTGGTGGGAAGATGGGGAAGGATCACAGGCCTGGCTTAGACAAATAAGTATGCATATAAATTAGGACGGAGGCTAGGAAACTTTTGAAAATTTACCAAAGCAGAAGTTTGGTGGACCTGAGTACCCATGAAGATCCAGATGGCAATAAGATTACACGGCAAATTGATTCCTGTGGTGACAAGTGGGGTGCAAGGGGCAGACCCTTCCCTCTTGGGACCAGAATTGCTAATGTTACTCCTGGACCAGAAGCTGGAGAGTGAATCCCTTGCACCCAAACTCCACCGTCACCCCTCCTTGTTCTCCCGTGGCTCCCACCGCTCACTTCTTGGTGAGCTGGAGAATGAGGCAGGCACGGACAGAGTTCTCCCTGACATGGTGGCTGCCTGAATGTTTCCTCCCTCCCTCCCCAGCCCTGGGAGGCCGGGTTTGTTTACCTCTCAGCAGTGTGATGGCAGCCAGGGCCCAGGGGAGGCTTGGCCTCCAAGCCTTGAGGCTCCCAGGGATGCCCAGCTTCCCCCAAAGACGCCCCGGGAACCCTGCGGGGAAAACGCAGACGGTTCCATCTGTGTGCGGAGGGGAGGTTTCCCACACAGCTGAGGCAATGAGGATAGCTAGAAAAGACTCACAGATGTCCTCTTCACTTACCTTAGGGACATCACAGACCCCCAGGTCTGACAGTTGGAGCCCAAACTTCCCTCCCCATCAGAATTGTCCGAAGGACTCCTGTCCTTGAAAGGGAGAGAGTGGGGCCTGCTGGGTTTTCTGCCAAGTGGGGGCTGGAGCCAGTTTGCAGAGCTGCCTGGGAAGCACCTCTGATTCCTCAGCAATCATAGGCCTGCCTCTCCTGGGTCACCCGGAGCCAGAGCAGTGAGGCCAGCCAGAGGAAGCACCCTGGTCATCCAGAGCTGCCCTGGGGTAACTTCCTGGCCAAAGAAAGATAGGGCTATTGTGGCAATTGCAGGCACAGAAAACAGTGGCTGTCCCTGTGGTCTCTCTGAGACTAGGGTACTATTTAGGGTTCCTCCAGGGTTATGGCCCAGCAGCTGGGTTCTGCCATTGCAAGTGAACTTAACATGGCATTTGCCCCAGCCTAGAATGCTAAGACCCAGAGGAAGAGGCTGTCAGGCTGAGTTGGGGGGAGGGTTGCCTCCCTAGTGACCACAGACATCGCCTCACTAACCCCCTCCTGCCTGCAACCCCACCCCCTCCTGCTTTGACTTGTGTCGGGGCTCCTCATTACTCTAAGCCTCTGGGCTCGGCCCTGGGTTAGGCTGTCCTTTTCCAGAGACTCTGTTAATCCATCCCCCCCTCCCCCCACTCAGGCTTTCCTCTCTTTCTGATCTTCCCCAGCTGCTTCCTCCATGGGGAGGAGACACCGAGGCAACTAGTGGGCCACCTTGGCTGGAAGGGCTGCTGGTCCCCTGAGACTCCCCACCTAGCAGCTGTTAGGGTGGTAAGACAGGAAAGCAGGGGAAGTGGGGGAAGAGTACCAGCTGGGCTTTAAGGTCCACGCAGGGAGCCTTGAGGTCTCTATTTGGTCTAGGGCTGTGTGAAGGAAAACAATTTCAAAATACCTCTGAGGAAAGATTTTGGGGCAGGGCTGAGAAAGAAGACGTAATACTGGCATTGGGTTGCTGAGCTGGGACAGGGGACATGGCTTGCCCTAGTTCAAGCCAGAGAGCAATAGCACTGGCCTCAAACCCAGGACTTCTCGTGGATCCCTGTCTTCTTCCAACCAGCTCCAGGCTGGTGCAGACAGATAGAGGTCTAGCTTGCAGTTTTGAATCTCATTATACACCGGGCTGGGGTTCAGGTTTTACACAGCCTCTTTCAAGCCTGACTGGGGCGTGGGGATGGCTCCTTAGTGCAGAAATACAATCTGGAGAAAGGATGCTCACATGGCCCGCCTGAACACTGGAGTGATACTTTTCCAATACCTGCTCTCAACAAGGCACTGCCTCCATCAAGCCCCCAAGCACCTGCAGCTAGCTCCCTCAGCTCCTGTGGCCTTTTCCTATCACCCTGGGCCTGGAACTACAGGAGCTGGATTTCTAGGATGGGAGGAAGGATAGTGGGTTGGCTGAGCCTGAGAGAAGCACCGGGTAGGGGCAGGCGGCCTGGCTTCACAGGCTAAACCGCTAAAGCTAAACCGTTAAAAGTTCTTACATAAACAGCCTGCCCCTGGGCAAAGCTGCAGGGCTAATTCCCCACCACCACCACCCTTCCCCACCCCCAACCCAGCTGCCAGGTCACCTCCCCAAGCTGCTGGGCACCAGATGGGGCAGAAAGAAGTCCAAATCCTCTGGACCGGAAGGACAGTGGGATTGCATTTCAAGCTGCGATACAGTCCAGAGATTAGCTGCTGTCTCCTTTTCAGCCAGTCCCCCTGGGGCCCGGCTCAGTACCCCCCACCCTTCCTTCAGTGACCCCAGCAGGGAGTGCTGAGTCTTAGTGGAGACCTGAGGTGAGCGGCGCTGGCAGCCTCCTCTGACCTCAGTGAATGGTGAGGAGGGGACAGTATCGTCACCCAGCCCGGAGGAGGGATCCATCTGGACATCTACACCTGCCACTAAGACTCTGAAAACAGCATTAGGAGGAAATTGCTAAGGAGGAGTAAACAAAGTTGGACAGGAACTCCAAAGAGCACTGCTTGAACCCCAGGAGTTGGGGCCACTTGGACCGGGTGTCATCGGACGTGTAGTCGAGGTCCTGCTCAGAGCTAAGATTTTAGAGGGAGTTTTTAGGACCTGCTCCCTCTCTTCTACCCATTCCCCCCACAAGCCCCGCAAATGTAGCTCCAAACCCTTTGCACAGTGCCCGCCTGCATACCCAACCAAAGCCGGGCGCGTGGCGTCTGAACCCCATTTCAGGAAGTTGGAGGCTGAGGCGGTGCCAGGGCAAGGGTGTGTGGCGCCTGCCCCTCCCTTCTCCCGCAGCGCCGCCCGGTTCCCGTGGCCACCTCGCCTTCTAGGCCGCCCGCCCCGGATGCGCCCCGCACGAGCTGCCCTGGGCGTCACCTCTCGGGCTCGTAGCCGGCCTGCAGCAGGCGGGCGCTGTACCGCTGCGCCGCCGTCTCGTGTCCCGGGTGTTGCCGGGCTCCAGACTCCGGAACAGCGGCGGCCCCGCCTCCCTGCAGCGGTGGCGGGAGCGGCCCCGACCCCGGCGGCGGCGGGAGCGGCCCCTCCATGCGGAGGCCGCGGCTCAGGACCGGCGGGAGCCTCTCCCCTGGAGGCTCCCGGGGCCGGGGCTGGGGAGTGAGCGCCGCCAAGGCTGGTGGGGGAGTGCTGTGAGGCTCGGGGGCGGGGCCTGAGCGCTGGGGGCGGGGCAGCCTGGGTGTGGGAGGACCCCGGAGTCCCCCACCGCACAGCCCTGGGTACCGCGCTCCTCCCCGCGCCTCTACGCGGCTACCCTGGCTCTGCCCGCGTCTCCCCTCCCCGAATCAGCGAGGGGATTCCGGGAGGTGGCCTTGGGTGTATGGCGCCCAAGGGTAGAACTGGAAAGGACCCCTGCCCCTACCCCGCCATCCAGACCTTCCAGTTTCTCCTGGCCCCTTCAGTGGAAAAGCAGAGGTGGAAAAGAGCAGAGTGGCTGCAGAGTCCGGGGTTCTTTTCGCGGCCGGGAGCCTCTCTCCTAGGTCTCTGCCTCATCTTGGTGTTGGGTCTTTGGCTCCTTACTGCGTGGTCTCCTGGAGCGCCGCCTACCGGCCCACCGCCGGCTTCCCTCACTGGGGTAAGATGAGTGGGGAAGACTGTCCATCTCCCTTGCCTGCTCTCTGACCCTCAACAGACTCCACCTTAGACTGGAGGAAAACACATTTCCCATAGCCCTCACCTGCCACTGTCTGAAGGTGGAACAGACAAGGCTGCTGGCTCCTGAAGGATAAGGAGTATCCCATAACCAAGGAGTGGGTCTGAACACACGAGGTGCTCAAACTTACTCATTGACCGACTAGAAAGCACTCCTTTTCTAGCATCATTGTCAACAATGATTGAACACCTAGCAAAGGTGGCAAGGAAAAGGAAAAGTCCCTGTCCTCAGGCAATTTTTGGGGGGGGGGCGGGGAGAGAGTAGATAGAAAACAAACAGCTGACAATTCTTACACCATATACTTAAGAAAATATCCGATAATCTGAAGAACACAACGATTGAGTGTTAAGATGCACTACAAATATCTCAAAGAGGCAAAGATAGGATGATCTAGATTGTACAGTTATTAAGTCATTTTTTGGTCCCTATTCATGAAACAATCACTCTGTGCAAGAAAGAAGCTGACACACAGCAAACTGGGCAGACTAAGACTAGGTCCTGTCTTTAGGTGGACCCAGGTCCAACTCTGGGCTTTACTTCTTACTATATAATCACCCAAGTCAGAACTTTCTCTGAGCCTGTGTCCTCACCTTTTAAATGGGTTAATAATATCTATCTTACAAAGTAGCTTTGAGATTAGTGAGATAACACACATGAAGTTCCTGGTGCATTGTAGGCTCTTAAGAAACAGGCATGATTATTGTAAACTAAGTCAGCTAAAGCTGCGTTCTGTACTTTCGACCCCAGCTAAATAAAAGATATTATCATTTCTCTTATATATTCATTCGACAGTTTACTGGGCGCAGGGAGTACAATGGTAAATGGGATGGTCATTGCCTCTGCTGTCGTGGGCCATAGAGTCCAGGAGGGCAGGGGGGCAAAGACAAAGCGAATACAAGGGGAGGACACCTCTCCACACCTGAAAGGGCCCAGGCTCCTGGGCAATACATGGAACATATCCAAATCTGGAAAAGAAAGAGCTAAGGACCACTTCAAAGGCCTTTGGAACTAGGCAGGATGTAATAAATAAATAGCACACTCATGGAGGAGTGACTGAGACTGAGCACTTGTTAATTCACTACCGAGTGGCTCTGTCTTTTCTCTGGA
>JAQZBX010057605.1:0-17927 GCA_029593785.1 Cabassous unicinctus
CATTTCCCCTAATATCTGTTCTAATATTTTATTAATCGATTCGTTTGAGCTTTCTAGATATACAGTTATATTGTGGTCAATAGTAATACTTAGATTTCTTCCTTCTTTTAGTCAGATTCCTAAAAATAAAAATATTTGCTTGTAAAGTGTCTCTTCTGTGTTTGAAACGATTTCATAGCTTGTCTAGAGACTGCACCTTACTTTCTACTCTGAAGACAGGTTTCTGGGAAAGCTTCACGTTTCCCTGGTAATGAATCAATGATATCTTTTCATATTTTTGTAGCACAATTAGAATTTCAGGGGAAAATTGTTAACATAGTAGCTTTAAAAACTAATTTAAAGCAGATTTTTAAATAGATTTGCTGTATGTTTTTTTTTTACTTCTTATACTTCTGGGTAGAAACTGGATGGTATTGGTAAAGCGAAATTCAGAGGTACAAATAATGGGAGTTCAATGGTTATAAAGTATAAACCAATTTTTATGAGTGATTGTTTTAATAGACCTATTGGCTATGTAGAATAAAATGAATAGTACGTAATCATATGGAGTCTGAATTTTTAAAATTAGGTTCAGGCAGAGTTAGCTACTTTTTTTCATTGTGCCTATAACTTTCCTGCTAATTAACTTGCTCTCCTGGTGTGCAGTTTTCAGTTCCGCTTCCTGAGTGCCCACTTCAGTGTCAGGCAATGGAAACATCATCAGATTTCTCTTTGGTGTATGTTCTCCCCATCTTTTACCTTTGCCTGAATGCGGATAATTTTCTTTCTGTCCTTTTCCCTCAGCCTTTCAGAGATTCTGCAATCCTGAGTGTAAGCCATACAGAGCGAGAGTGAGAAATGCCCTTGGCACTCCTGCCCCAGTGACTTGCCTATGCTCCTCCCTCGGCTCCAGTGTGCTCCCTCTGCCTCCTGCCAACCCCGCTCTCCATCTTTACCCAACCTGGCTGCCCTGTGGGATTTGCTGCTGAAGTTCACCTCTTTGGTGGCGTTTTCTCTGATGATCTGGATGCGCAGAACACCTTATGGGAAAATGCCTTGCAATCTGTGTACTTGAGACATGCTCACTGTTGGTCACAAGGTTTCATGGCTGGATCCTGTGGACTCCCCAGGGCTTGGCTCCTCATCTCACCTCCTTGATGTTTGTTGAATGAATGAATGATACGTTGGCTGTTCTTAGGTGGAACATGCTTCTTGAAATTTCCCTATGCAGTATCCAGGCCTTCCCTGAATTAAATATGCCATTTTTCTCAAACATATTATCTTACTAATGATCATGATAAATACTTGTTTCATATTCTTCTCTGAATATGATTTTTGTTCTCAAATATATTATCTTAATAATGATCCTGACATAGTTATGATTCATGTTTTCCAATTTTTTATTGGCCCCATGTTGCTATTGTAAAATGAATTGAAACAAGTTTTTTCTTATGATGTTTCCATTAAAAATATTTTTAAAATTCTCTAAAAATATACTAAAAGAACCAGAAAAAATGCAAGATCATAAAAATATAAATGTGGCAAAATCCAAGACTTGTGACCAGTGGCATAGGTGTTCTAGTGAAAAATATTTTGCTCTAGTGTCATTTGGCAACTTCTCAGGAACTTAACTGGGAATTCTTCAACTTTGTAACAAATCACTTAACTGTACCTAGCAAATAGTTCTATCCAGTGCAACCATAGATAGCTGTAATATTTTTATTGTGATTAATATGAGTAATGATAACAATATTAATAACAACTAAATATTTAATAAAGGTCTTATTATGTGCCTTTGACATTTAATCATCAGGGTTAATTTTGAATCTGGTTTGATATTTAATGGTGATGCCATGCTTTCTGATAGGGTAATTTGCTCTGGTAACTATTTGCCTGTGAGATATTTCTTTACATGGCTTTGCTTCTTTGAAATGTCCCAGACGGTCAGGAAATAGGCTTTGTTGGGTGACTTGGGGTGATACAGACAGGGTATATGTTGTAGGAAGATGATTGTGTGTACCCTAGATAATCCCCCACTCATTTATTTATTTATTTTTAAGTCAAGTGTAAAATCCTAACTACAGTCTGCTCAGGTAAAAGACAAATCCTACTGCCAATTTGTAACAGCTCAGAATACTTTACAGGTGTTCTCACTTTTCACCTTAATCCCCATGATTCCTTGTAAATAAATGAACCCATTTAGTTTGAAACTATTTTCCCTAAAAATCAAAGTCAGGAATTTTCTGCTTTTATCCTTGTTAGCCATTTTTAGCAAACATTTTCCTAGTTTGGGAACATTAGAGATGATGAATCTAAAAGTCCCGTAGCCTTTTATGAAAGATGGAAGTGGGTCTCAGAACAGCAGCTGCGTTCAGCCTCTCCTTTTCTTTCAATGGGAACAACTACGATCCTACTGGTTGTGGACATTGGGGTTATTCCCACAGAGCTGCCTGTTAGTCAAGCCAAGGCTGAGCCATGGGCCACCTGTAGGCTTCCTACCCGGGGTATTGCTATAACCGTAAATTAGTTGGGAGTTGGGAAGAAGTTGCTCTCTGTATGGGAGGAGACCACAAAATGGATGGAGAACTGCTTTTAGGGACACATTTTCACATATGCTCTTTGTTTCATTTTCATTTGTCTGCTCTGTGACTATGTGAAGAGATTTTATGTCCTGTGAGAGAAGTTGTTCTGAGGAAAAGTGTGAGAACCTTTTCCTGGGAGACAGTGGGTAGAGTTTGGTTGTTTGCTGGAGTGGTGTTCTCACAGCTTGCTGGGGCCATGGTTTTGTCACTTTTTATTTTCATATTCCTTCCTTGGAGATCTCCTACACTGCCATCCAAAAATTCATTTTTATGCATGCAGATTTAATTACTGTTTTATTTTATTTTATTTATTTTTTTTACCGGGAGGTCCCAGGAATTGAACCCAGGTCCCTCCATATGGGAGACAGACGCCCAACCATTTGAGCCACATCCATCTCCCTAATTACTATTTTAGAGCTTGCATTTTTTTGTCCTCAAGTGTATAAACTCTACCCAGTATTTTATGTGCTCTGCCGAGTGAGTTTCTACAACGGTGCCTTCTTGGAACCCAGGTTCAAGGCACAACAGAAGCTTTCAGCAAATGATCTCTTTATTACTTGCACAGCATCACGAGTCCAGAAAGGGCAAATAATCTCTTTCTTACACAGTGCAAAGAGTCCAAAAGAGCAGAAGAACAACTCCCATTATGCCTTTTTCCTGGGGATGGCTGAAAACTGCTTTGGGTTGGTGTTGGGGTGATAGATGTCAGCTCCATACCCTGCACTTCTCGCTAGAGAAGAAAGACAGTTCTAAACTGTTTGAGTGTGGCTCTTTTATCCACCTCGGGGAAAGGGGGCCCTGCCACTGAGAATTCGTGTTCTGAGAAGCTTCTGGGGTTGCTTCTCAGTTTCTAGGGTTAAGGTCTGGCCAGGCCTTTTCATTACTTAACATCTTCCCCAGGTTGTGGAATAGCATACAGTAGAAAAGGAGGTGGGGGTAGTGGAAGGCTGGAGGATGGTCACTTAGCATATATTCCTGATTTCCCCTGAGAAGGAGGTGGGGCTAGGTGAGGTCTGGGTGATGGCTGCTTAACAGGTCTGCTGATTTCCCTAACATGCTCCAAAGTGAGTTACTTTGAGCAAAGGAAAAATAAACATTTAAAAAAATGCATCAAGGAGGTCTTCTACCCTCATTTACCATCACATTACATCTTGAGAATGGCAAAATTCTTTATGCTGATATTTCCCCCACTTTTTTAGTTTATGCTGGCAGCATTTTTAATGCAGTCGTTTCCCCATTTAGAGTATGCTAATGATAGTAAAGGAAAATATTTTAAAGTTCCCTAATTCTCATTTTCTCTTCTTTTGGGATTTGACTTTCATTATCATATAATATTTGATTGAAATGCTAACATAGACTTTGTGCCCCTCTTCCATTGCCTTAATTCTTACGATACCAAATCTTGTGAATTGAGGAAGCTTGATTATGTAGCATTCATTGTTCAAAGCATCTAAATGGATGGGAAACCATTTATTCAACAATATTTATTGAATACACACCCTGTGTGTAATACTTTTCTGTTGCTACTTAACAATGAATCCAATCTTATTTGACTTACTCTAACACCAATTTATTATCTCACAAGTTCTGGAGGAGTAAAGTTGGGGCACAGCTCAGTTCAGGGTCTCTCAAGACTGAAATCAAGGTGTTGGCTATGCTGCATTTTCATCTGGAGCTCATGGTTCTCTTCCAAGCACATAGGGTTTTTAGCTGGATTCAGTTCCTTGCAGCTGTAGGATGGAGGCTCTTGACTTCTAGAGGCTGCCCACAGTCCCCTGCCACTGGGCCCTCTTCTTAGGTAGTTCACATCAGAGCTCTTTGCTTCTTTAACACTAGCAGAAGAATTCTGACACCTTTAGCTCCTAGGGAAGACCTAAGCCCTTCAAAGCTCACCTGATTAGGTCAGGTCCAACAAGGACTATCTCCCTTTTGATGAACTCATAGACAACAGATTAGGGACCTTAATTACATCTGCCATATACTGTAACATAACCATGGCTGTGATAACCATTATATTCTCAAGTCCCGCTCACAGGGGAGGGGATTGTACAAGGATGTGAGTCTTTGGGGTCAAC
This sequence comes from Cabassous unicinctus, assembly GCA_029593785.1. Classification (NCBI taxonomy): domain Eukaryota; kingdom Metazoa; phylum Chordata; class Mammalia; order Cingulata; family Chlamyphoridae; genus Cabassous; species Cabassous unicinctus. Next base: position 4,637 of record JAQZBX010057605.1, read on the forward strand.
TTGGGATTCTGCCTACCATAGTGTGTTGGACACTGATTTAGGAGCTGAGTCAACAGCAGTGACCGATACAAAGTTCGTCCTTCCAAGGAGCATTGCCTAGTTGTTGGAGAAAGACATCAAGAAACAAATAACTGTATACCATGTCAAATGGTAATAAGTGTTAAGGGGAAAAATAAAGCGGAGTGGTGGGGTTGGGAGTCAAGAGTGGTGCAGTGATCAGGGAGGTTCTCAATGATTGCGTGATTGGTGAATGAATACCTGGAGAAAGTAGATTCCCGGGGGCAAGAGTGTACCTGGCATGTGAGAAAAACACCTGGAGGCCAGTGTGGTGGGCAGTGAGTTATAGAGGAAAGAGTAGGAGATGAGGTCATGAAGGTGGTGGTGGTGGTGGTATAGACTGTTGTTGACCATTGTAAGGACTTTGGCTTTTATTCCTCTTAATTGGGAAGTCTTTGTTAAGATCTGACTTAGGTTTTTAAAAGAGCTCCTGCTGCTGATTGGGAAGTAGACTGTAGAGGAATAAGGGTGGAAGCAGGGAGAACAAATAGGAGGCAATTGCAAAAATTCAAGTGAGAGACATTGGTGGCTCAGGTCAGGGTGGTGGTGGCAGAAGTAAGGTGAAGAAGTTGTAGCCAAGATTCATTTTTTTTTTAAGATTTATTTTATTTATTTCTCCCCACCCCTTCATTGTTTACATTTCCTGTGTCTGTTTGTTGTGTGCTGGTTTTCTTTTTAGTAGGCACCAGGAAGAGACCTCCTATGTGGGAAGGAGGTGCCTAATCGCTTGACCCACCTAATTGTTTGAGCCACCTCCACTCCCTGCTTTGTTGTGTCTCTCATTATGTTTTCCTCCTTGTGTTTCTTGGGTCATCTTGTTGCGTCAGCTCGCCACGCCTGCCTGTTGCGTTGGCTCACTGTCTTGCTCATCTTCTTTAAGAGGCACAGAGGAACTGAACCTGGGACCTCCCATGTTGTAGGTGGGATCTCAATCACTTAAGCCACATCTGCTTTCCTCAAGATACATTTTGAAGGTAGCGTTAACAGAATTTGTGGATAGATTCAATAAGGGCTGTGTGAAAAAAAGAGAGAAACCAAGCATGACTCCAGGGTTTCTGACTTGAGCCCTTAGAAGCATGAGATGGGGAAGAGCAAATTGGACACAACCATGTGAAATCAAGAGTTTAGTGTTAGATATTAGGTTTGAAATCACTATTAGACATCCAAGTTCAAGCCCTACCCGGGGTCCCATGGGTGTGAACCCATTTGTAAGTGGTCCTTTGTAGATATTATTAGTTAAGGTGTGGACTCATTTGTGAATAGAATCTTCTAAGATCCAATTTAGTAGAGGCAAATTGAATCAGGGTGTGCCTTAATCCTATATGACTGGAGTCCTTATAAACAAAGGAAATTTGGACATGGAAGTAGAAACCACAGGACGTGACAGAGATAGATTATGACGGAGGCAGGGATAGAGTTATGGATTGCCGGCAAGCCAGCACCAAAACACTTTAGATGGCAGAGAAAACGTAGCCTGCTGATACCTTGATGTTGGACTTCCGAGCGTCCAAAACGGCGAGACAGTGATCCCTGTTGTTTAAACCCACCAGTGTGTGGTATTTGTCATAGCAGCCCTGGCAAACCAAGACACAAGGAGAGCTGCTGAGTAGGCAGTGGATTATTGTAGGTCAGAAGGAGAGACGCCTAAGGAGATGTCAGCCCACTCAATACAGGTGTCGGGGTCTCCAACAGACACCCTACTCCTGGCACAGCACTGGATGGAGCAATGTTTTACTCATGTAGAGAAGAGCCAGAGCCAGGTCTGCCTCACTAGTGGGTATCGGTTCCCCATAACCAGCAGGTCTCAACCTGTGGCTGATGTGGGAGGTGTTCTACACGCAGCACCCCTCTCTTGTGTGTGTTCCTAGTGGAGGAGCCCCACTCCCTTCCTGTCAGGGACAGATATACCAAGGGGCTGGATATCAAAAACAGGCTCACCAGAATCAGACTGTCTACAGTCAACATGTGCTCAGAGATGGACCAGCAGTCCTCTTATCTCCTAGGGGATTGTGTTGTGTGCTGCCAGGCGGACACACCTGGTCCTGAGTACAAGATGTATTTGTGCCCCCTACCACAGTCATACAAGTTTGAAATTTAGGGGAAGGGTTTTAGCTGGAGATATAATTAGAAAATTTGCAGCATAGAGATGGTGTTTAAAATTGAGAGATGGATAAGGTCATCTAGGGAGTGAATGGAGGTAGTGGTTTGAGACTGAGCCCTGGGGCACTTCAGTATTTAGAGAATCTGTCCTGAGTAGGGACAAGCAAATGGGACTGATAAGGAACATTTCAGCCAGTGCTGGCTGAGAGCTAAGAGAAGAAAGCTTTTGAAGAAAAAGGAGGGAACAGCTTTGTCGAATGCTACGGATCGTTCAAGAAAAATGAATTTGAGAATCGATGATTTGGCAACTTTGTTGTGATGGAATAAATGCCGCAGCAGAATGAGTTTGCGAGAAAATGAAGAGAGGAATTAGAGACATCAACACAGAACACTTAGAAGAGTTTACTTAAATAGTTCATTATGAAAAAGAGAAAAGCTGAGTCCAGCTTTCCAGACCTTCAAGAGAGGAAGAAAATGTATATCTTTACATTTTAATTGTTAGCCTCATTGTGACTCTGTGACATTACTGATTTTATTTATTTGACCAAATCATCACTTATAAATAGAAATCCTAGATGGTCATCACTGGCTCCCATGCAGATCCCAGTAATACTGTGTGCCTTTCTTGGAAGAACAATTGTGTTTTCTCTCTTCTCCTTTGCCTTCTGTCTTGCAGTTAGGAGCTTATAAGCAAGGCTGACAGTTGCAGTGGTTATTTGTGGTTTGATTGATTTTCTTCTCTACCCCATCAATTTTTGTTTATGATTCAAAACTAATTTCCTTGGATGTGCTTTATTTACAAAAAAAAAAAAGTACCTGAAAGTGAAATGTGAATTGCCTTTGACCATATTTTCTCACTGAGTAAGAATGGGGTGAGAGAACATCTATCAGTGCTTCATTGATTGTATCATTACAGGTTCTAGAATTTGTGCCAATGACCATAAGCAATTAAAAATAGCTTCTGAGTAACCAGAGTAGGTGTTGCAAAGCCCATGCAATCTTCTCCTAGGAGAGGCCAGCCAAGAAAATGTCAAAGATGTACTGCCCCAAAGACCTGACTTCTAATCTTTTCTCTACTGCCACAGGCTGCCCTCTGCTTTTGTTCAGAACACATTCCTGAACATGAATATAAATATTTAATGTATGGAAGTTAAATACTTGGTTTATATGTTCCCAGAGAGCTGAAAAAAAAATCTGAAATTTCTCATTATGTTTTAAAGGTATATTTTTATGTCTGTTATGCTATGTACATGTAGTTTTAAAAACATTAAGCATATATTAAGCTGAAATGTGGACAGTAACTAAATTTTCTAAAGTAATTTTGTAGCTCCCATTATGCTTCTGTCAGTGGTAGTACTGTTTACAGTTAGTAAAATAATTAGATAACTCTTTGGACTCAGGAGTTTTCGATGATGATTTTGTAAGAGGTTGAGCAGGAACTGGTGATAGAGATTTTGATGGAAGATTTTTTGTTTTGATAAAGGAACTAGCTAAGTTCTTTTGATAAAATATTGTTTTGTTAAAGGAACTGGCTAACCTCTCTTGATAAACGAGTCCGTAGTAAGATGTATACCTAGTCAACAGACCTACGAACTCTCTTCTGTGTTTGAATTACTGGAACTTTCTTCTGATACTAACTTTTATTTCATATTTTAATCTTTTCTAAAATTTCTAACACTTCTTTTCATCATTTGGAAAATCTTTAAACATTGTAGTTTTGGTATTTAGAACGTCTTTAATTTTTTTCCTTCATCTTTTCACACCTATCAGCCAAAGTTGTCCTATAACTGTCCGGTTGACACCAGTCACCACTGTCATACACCTAATCATGTCTCAGTTGTATTCTTGTTAGTATCAGCACTGACATTTCTCTATTTCCACTTATTTTTAGAAACTAATATAGGCAAATGCAACAAAATATTCAAATAATTGCACAAATAAATACTGCTATGCTAAGTGGAGCTGTTGATACCTGCTGGATAGGTTTGATCATCAGCTGAGGTGTGCAAGTCCCAGTTAGGTCCAGCAAAGGTGGCTTGAGGATACTTGTTCTCAGTGTTTCAAACAACGAACGTCGAATACTGTGAAGCTGTGGAATGCTCATAAATTGCTAGCATTGGGATCTTTGTTAGGTTGCATCTTTGCTGGGTCTTGGTTTCTTTTCTGCAAGGTGAACAAATTGGTCTTTATGATCTCTGAGAAGCTTGCCAATATAAACATGTGATTCTACTTGAGCTCTTCAGATCCTTATGTAGAAAATGAATATTCTTACTTGAGATATAATTTGAACAAACTTATTTTTATCTAATTTTTTTCAGCCAATATGGATAAGGAGCTGGGAGTTATTGATATCTTTATCATTTTACCTTTCTTTTAACTCAGATCATTGAAGGTAGCTTACAGCAAAGATATACGTTTGTGGTAAGATATAAAAGTAAAATAGTCACAAGTAGGGAAATAGAAATGAAAGTGGAAAATGAAAACCACACAAAAACAGCACGTATATGTAGGCCCTCGGGGGCCTACGCATGGAAAGGGCTGTGGCAGGGGGAGCAGGACAGGGTCCCTGGCAGCGGGAGGGGTGTCCTCTGCCATGGGTGCTGTCCCTGCCTGGGATTCTACTGTGAGAAGGCATTTGTCTGCTTATCTGGCTAACCTACAGATTCGAATTCTTCTCCTCTTTGGACTGTGGGCATCAGTTTTGCCCCTTAAGAATTTAAAAACTGAAATTCAGCCCCTTTTAAAGAATAAAGTGATTTGTTAGCTCAAATAACCCACTACTCCCGAGGTGGTACTTGTGCCTGTGATGGTTACACTGAGCATCCTCGGTCCTGATGTGCACTGGGCTGCCTTTTTGTTGGCAGCCTCAGGGCAGCTCTGTTCTGCCTGCCTTCTTGATGGATCTTCCAACTGCTTCTGGTGTATGGTGCCCCAAATGGCCTCTGAGGTTCCAATAACCCAACGTCTCACAAGCGATGTGTTTGATTAGGTGTCTTCATAGCAAGCTGCCTCTAGGACCAGTTTTTCTGGGTCCCACGCTGTGATTCTTAATGGCCCCTGCTGTTGTGGCCTGGGAGAGACTGGCTGTGGTTGTGGGCAAAGACCTCTCGTGGCGGGGGGGAGGTAGAGAGTGTTTGCTGTCTGCTCTTAACACCATCACTGTACAGAAAGGGGACATGGATATGGAGGCCGTGAGGAGCAGGGGACGGCATAGGCCCAGAGAAGAAAGGACAAGGCTGGCCTCTGGAAAGATCCAGCTGACCTAAAGGAAAGCCCTTGGAAGAGAAATCTATTCACTCTCAGAGTATCTGCCTGTCCTTATCCTAGGTCTCCCATAACCTGTATTGATTCTCTTGGATTCATGGTACCTCCCTCCTCAGCTGGACAGAAAGGCCAAGGCTTGGCATTTGAGGAAATTGTTTAGGGAAGAGGAAATGTTTTATTAGATCAGTTCCAGGGGCAACGCATTATCTTAAAGCCCACATCTATGTTAAAGGACATATCACCCCAAATGATAAGCTCTCCTTGTTCATCCAGAAGCAGTAAAGTAAGAGGGACAGGACAAGAGAAATTTTTCATGGCCTGGACAATAGAAAGTTGTCCACAATCCAAATTTAGTGGGCTAAATATGGGCTTTGGAGTGAGGCCTGGGCTTCCGATTCTTTGCAACTACCTCTTTTCCTGTGTACCTGTAGAGCCTTGTTTGCCTTTCCTACAAAATAATATCAGTCTTGAATTGGTGATGATGAATAAATGAGATGATATATGTAATATGCCCAGTCAGTGACTCATGAAATACTACTACTACTATTAATGTTTTTGTCCTTATTGCTATTACTATTATTCATCTGTTCTTCCACCAGAATTTTACTGGAGGAGTAAGAAGAAAACACAGCTTACAGAGATTTCTTCTTTGACATACTACAGAGGTGAGTAAAGGTAACAGCAAGCTTCTAGGTGTCTGAGCAATATCAAAAAGACCAGGGAGGGGAGCGGACGTAGCTCAAGTGGTTGAGTGCCTGCTTCCCACGTGCGAGGTCCTGGGTTCAATCTCTGGTACCTCCGGAAAAAAAAAAAAAAGACCAGGAACTGTGTAGACCAGGGGTTCTTAACCTTTTTTGTTCTATGGACCCTTTTGCCAGTCAGGTGAAAACCATGGACCCCTTACTAAGTGCACATTATACTGTGTATTATTTAATAAATATATCACACCCATACCAACACGTCCCCACAAGAATAATGTTTTGTTTTTTTTTTTAATTTAAATTCATGCTCATTGACCCCTTGTTAAGAACCCCTGGTGTAGACCATAAAACCTGAGGCTTAACAGAGCATGTTTTACAGGTGTGTCACCTCTCCTTCAGGTAAAGTAAGAGGCATCTTGACTGCAGCAAAGGATTGACTCTAGGGTTCCTCTAAATAGCAGTGCACCCACACATCTCAGGGACATATAAGATGAAGTGCACGTGCTCTTGGTTCAGCATAGGCAAGAGAAGATTTAAGGAAAAGAACCATTTCAGCTTAGTGTTTGAATTTTTGTATTTGAGAGTAGCAGACAATTAGATGCCGCAGTGTGGCACAGGAAAGTGGCTTGAACTTTATGAACGTTCCCTTGCCTCGGTTCTCCCACTTCACCCAGAGCTTTTCACATTTATATTAATTATCTTCAAGGCTCATATTAGGTTATGCAATACAATCTGAATTTCAAATACATGCCAAAATCAGAAAATAGGCCTATAATCTTTCATAGGCAGCAATGAAGAAAATGGACTTTCACTTTTTGAAGCATGTTTTCATTTGAAGTACAATCCTTATTTTTCAAATGCCTGTCACCACAATATCTGGAAAATCTCAGTAAGAGAATCTGTAGGAGGGCTGGGGTGACGGCAGGACGTGGGGGTGTGCAGGAGCGTCCTGAGCCCAGGCTCCCCGTTTGTTTCTCCTGGCTTCCCATGGACGGCCCCCAGTAAGTCCCTTCCCTTCTGTTAAATCAAGATGTTAAGCCAGATGATTGTCAGGGCCTCTTCCAGTCTCTCAAAGCTATGTGCACACATATGAGGCACCAACCTGCGTATGATACGCAACCATTCCCGAAAAATACATGAGTAGTTCTCAAATATAAGGTACATACATATGCATACAAAATAAAGATGGTATCATGTTATTCATGTAATTTTTCAGTTGCTTTATCTGTATCATGACCATTGCCTAACATCAAAAAAATATTCCTAATTGGTATCTTCTCCCACATCATTGTTCTATACATTATTTCACAGGCCACTTCCTGTTGGGCATTTAAGCTGTGTCCAAATGGGAATAATCACTGTTTTCTGTTCTGTAATATTTAATCGGTTAGAGGTAGTACACTTTGCAATCTCCATGCTAAGATGAGGATTCCGTGTCTAATAGACTAAATCTCTGGCAATAAAAATCTGAAAACAGCTTTTGTCTTTTCATTTGTTTTGTAGGCCATTTACAGCCATGGTGATTTTGAAGGTGACTTTGACTTCTAGGGAGAAGCTGTTTTTGTTTTTGTTTTTTCAAATTTATAGCTTTCTCCAGAAGAATGGTGCTGATTTTTGAACTCCAAAATCTAAAAATAATTATGTAATGCCCATTCTGCCCCAGTCTTTGCTTGCCTCTGTGCTTGTGCCCCTTTGTGTAAAGGGAAGATACAGCTGGGACCATGGAAGAACATTCCATTATGAGTAACGGAGGCCCGTCCTGAGTTAGCTCTAGTTAGCAAGGTCCATTCAGAGAAAGCCTCTGAACCTCCGTTTCCCCATCTGTGAAATGGCCGGCTGGTCCCTAAGTTCTTTTGAAATGTAAGTCCTTAAGGTGGTGTTTGTCTAGTCCTAGACAGTGCTGTCCTTCCTAGGGTGTTGGAGGGAGCGGGGTGGGGTGGGGTGGGGTGGGCTCGGGTGGTGGGGGTTAGCTCCTCCTCTCTGCAACTTGGTGACTTTTTAAAAAGTGAATTCTCCTATCAACAGCCACAGACATACATTCCAGTCTAACCAATAAAAATTTTTCCAAATCTCAGTATGTTAACATCTCTCTCTTATCCAGAGAATACAGAGATTATCTACCCATGTTATCCTTCTGGAATACAGCTCAGGACTAGGAATTAAAAGCCTCTAAGGGGTTATTATTGATTAATGGGTACAGAGTTTCTGTTTGGGGTCTTGAAAAAGTTTAATAATGGAAGCTGGTGATGGTAAAAGCAGTGAATGCCACTGAATTGTACACTTAAAAATGGTTAAAATGGCAAAGTTTACATTATATATATTGCCACAGTTTTTAAGAAAAAAGCGTCTACAGGTAAAAGATGGCTCTTCCAATGCTCCTGCGCTAAAGCCAGGCACTTTATTCCTTAGGTCTTCACTCAAGCCTTGCTGATGCCTGCTTTGCATTCACTTCTAAGAAGTTTAATTATCTCCTTTCCTTACCAGCTTAAAACAGAGTGAAAGCCTCAAACTCAGGGGTGATGGCAGAGCTATTAGAACTACCATTATAATAATATTTGAGGATCTGCTGGCCAATTGAAATGAAAGGGGCACCCGAAAAATGAAAAACACTGAAAGTGCTTACACAGAGTAGCTGTTGCTTTTCCTAAAGAATGACTGTCGTCATTGAGAATAATTTCATTCTCTTTCTAGCCTCTGCTTAGTAGTAGAGTAACATGTTAAAGAATTTTTATACCCTTGGTTCTCAAACTTGAGCATGCATCAGATTTGCCCTGAGGGCTTGTGAAAGTCCCCCCTGCTGGACCCAGCCCCAGAGGTTCTGATTTCAGGCCTAGAGTGGGGCCTGAGATCCTGTAGCTCGAATAGCTTCTCTGGTGAGGCTGTTGGTTGTGCTGATGCAGGGACCGTTTCCTCGAGAAGCAGTGTTCTGTACAAGATGATTTTGCATTGTTTAAACTGGTAAGCCTAAATTTTCTGTAAAGAAATAACTTCTGTGTAAAGCTGATTCCTTATCACATAATTATTTTTTAAGTGTCTTCATTTTGTATCATCCTTGCTGTCTCCCCTCCAGAGGTGGGAGTTGAGAGCATGAGGTAATGGAGTTCTTTGCCCTTGAGTAATTCTCTGTACCATTGCCTACTAGGAGAGTTTGCTCTTATTTTCTTCAATATAAACTCCAAATATTTGTCCTGTTTTCAGTTTCTAATTTCTTTCTTTCTACTCTCATTATTTTCTCCCTTTCTCTTAATTTTATTTTATTGTCCTTTATTAACTCCTTGAACCCAATGCTTAATTGATTTTGCTTGTTTTAGCTTATTCATGTGTTTAAAGCTATTTTATCTGAGTCCAGCTTTAGCAGAATCTCATAATATTTTGTATGTGTTTAAAAAACAATTAATGCTGTGAATAGATAATATGTACACATGTGCTCACAAATACACTCACATACACCAAGCATACAATTCAGAACGTTAAAAGGTTATGTAGTAAAAAGTAAATTTCCCTTCCACTTCTGTTTCCCAGCTACCCAGTTCTTTTCCTTGGAGGCTTCTACTATCTGTCTCTCTCTCTCTCTCCCTCTCTCTCTATCTCTCTGCCCCCCCCCACCCCAATCATCTCTCTCCATCCATTTTTTTCATTGTTATTTCCTAGATACTTAGCAATTTCAATTAAACACTTTCAATTACTAGCTTATCCTTAAAACAGACTTAACAAAATTTATAAAGAAACGCAGGGCCATTTTTTTTTTCTTTTTTAAGGAGAATTTTAGCAGAGAATACAATATTTATGACCAGGGCTGAAATTTGAACCCTGGTATGTGAGTCTAAATTTCTCTTCTGCCACCTTGTTCAGGATATGATTTAGTGCATGCAAAACTACTTTCTCTGAATTAGGAATTGAAAAGTGTCACTTGATTTCCATCCTTGTTCATCCCTGCTGAGCGAACTTCAGTGCCATGCTTTGGGCTTTTGACTACTTTATCAGTGGATCTGTTAAGGGAAGAAGATGGAGCAATGGAGCTGTCACTGTGAATGAATGAATGGTGACTTTTCTCAGCTAAACGATGATTTAGAAATACCTAACATTGGTGCTCATAATGTGTTTACCCCTTTTGACTTGGATAAATATTTCTTTTACTTTTTCTTCATCCATCAAATGTGCAAGACTCCTAGGACAATGACATTGTCCCTGTGCTCAAGTAGCGTGTGTCAGATGTAATGGATGAACTGGCATCCTAACTCTCAGTACTGTTTTATGTACCATCCATGAACTGTGTGTAGGAAACAGTTGGGAAGAAAGAAAAGAGGGTTCTTTTCCACTGAGGAGGGGAAAAAAGGGAATAAGACTGGGTTTCATAGAGATAAAACATCTCTGGAATTCTGAATTATGTCAATGGGAAGATGTGGATTGATTTGGGGAAAAAATTCACAAAGAACTTTCCAGGACTACGTCTATTGAAAAAAGCAAGGTAGGGTGGTACTTCTCAGTAGAGGGCAAGCAATGGAAACAGAAGGTGGCCTGGAACCACATGAGAACGAGATAGCCTGGGTTTGAATCCTGGTGCCACTCAGTACATTCCATCTGGCAGACTGTGTCTATAAGTCACCATTTCTAGGTGGAGAACTATTTCATGGTGTTAGTGTCTGTTTAATAACTGTGGGCCTAAGATCATCATAGCCTTTGTGTATTATAATTTACTGTTTCTTCCACTAAAGTCAAGACTGCAGGATTTTATATGCAGTGACTTTATTTGGAGAATCTCAAATAAAATCATTTTATTTAGAGTATTTGGGAGGAAAGAATTTTTAACCTGAAGGCTATTTCTTCTATATCACAATAATATTTCTAAATGCTTAAAATAATTTTTAGTATGCAGTTTAGTGAGCTGATTTAAAACAAGTGTTAATTTTACTTGTCAGCGCTATTCTCCTTGTTAAATTATTTCTGGGTGAAAACTCTTAGTTGTTTACTTTATTCTTTTTCATTAGCTCAACATTTTCTATTTTAAAATTGTTATATACACATACATTAGTAAAATTAGTATTAAATTCTTTTAAATACTGAATTTAGTAGATAATTGTGCTATCATTCTGGGAATATGGAATATATAGAACTACAATTTGTTAAATACCTTCATTAAAAACAAAAATAAATGATGAATAGTAGGTTGATCTAAGCTGAAACTAACTGGAAGTTTTGATGTTATTCACTTGACTTTGTGAAGACACTAAAAGAGCATGAGGGATGATTTTGGTGTTTTTGTGTTACAGTGTGTGCATGTGCATGTTTTGTTTTTCATGTACAGTGAAAGGATTTTTTTCCCCCTTGCATATTTAGGAAAGTATTCATACTTGTATGAGTTTGTAACACAAACTTAATTTTAAGTGATGACACCTTCCTTACATGAAAAATAGCAAAAGAATGGTTGGGAATTTGCAGTTCCAAAATTCAGTGATATCATTAGACACTTATTAATAAAACTTCAAATTAATTTCGGAGAGTCTTTGATCTGAAGTTGCTCCCTCATGCACTCATGTAATTACATATTTTAAGCCCTTGACTTATGACAGCAAAACTGATTTCTCTTGGAACTGAGTACCATGATTTGTGTTAAAAAAAAACTTTAAAAATTGTATTTTTCCATGTGTTTTTGTGTCCTTCAAATATACTTATCTCTGGGGTGCTCTACTACTCTTGAATAATGAAGAAGCTTCCTATGTGATAGAGTATCTTCAAATCTCTCATTCTTGAAAATATGGCATTTTATAAGCCAAAAATAGTATTTGTACTCATTTCCCAGCTGAGTTATAATGATGAAAGGACAGCCCTTCTAAACGGGGAGATGGCATTGTATATTCAGATAATGATTGTATTTATAATTGCTTCCCCCAAACCCCTTTTGTTACTTTAGACATAATTTTTAATTTTTATTTTTAAAGGCACCATCTCCACAAAAGGTAACTGTTACAAAAGAAGAGTCAGGTGATTTCTGGTGCTCTCTGATCAGTGTCCCCTGGTGCTGTCTCTCAAAGGACCTGCCCTCTCTGTGAGAATGCTAATAAGTTCTTCCATAATTGTCTTGACAAATGGCATACTCATTAATATTGCAACGTGGCTTTGCCAAGCCATGTAAGCTATGTGCCCCAGGCAGCAAATCGAGTGCCAGTTTCTTGCTGGTGGTTATAAACCATGCCTTAAATACTCTGTGGAGACTAAGGATGGATAAATAAATAGTCATTTGAGCTAAAAGTTACTTGCATTTACCAAGGCAAGCCAAGAGCATTTGTGAGTGTTGAGTCACTGCATGTGTTTCTGAGCTGTAGGCCCTCTTGTGTGCTGGGACTGGAGCTTCCTGCCTCAGGGGCTCCCTTTTTGTTGCTTACCTCCTCCAGAACCAACCAGAAGAACATACCAGGATAAATCCTTAGAGAAAAGAAGCAAGGTTGTTTATCAGAGCCTGCATTCATTTCTAGGAATTAGGCATCCCAGATTCTGTGAAAATAATAATTGAGTCTGGCTGGGCACAGTTCATGGAGAGGGTTTAGGAGATTCTCAGCAACCCAGAAATATCATGTTACTGTAAGTTCATTATTTGAAAACACACTGTCCACTGGACCCTATATTGGTTGAATGGTCATACTGTGTAGCTTGTTTTATCATCTTGTGAAGGCCATTCATTCATTTGTTCATGCATTTCATTCATTGAACAAGCCCTTTCTTTGAACAGGTTCTTTATATGCCTGGTCCTACTATAGTTACAAATAAATGAATAGCTCCTGTCCTCAAAGGGTTATTTTCCAGTGGGAAAGATATGCTTGTCCACAGACAATTACTACTAGTGTTACTGGATTTTGTCTAGGTTCTTGACTAAGCTACAAGAAATGTATTTCAAGAGCATGTCGGGTTAGTTTGGCCAGTAATTTATTATGGTAGGGAGGGAGGAGAAATGGGAGAAAATAACAGATCATAGGTCCCAGAGAGAGAGGAAGAGGCTGAAGAGTGATAAAGAGGACCGATTTACAGACTACAATTTTCCATTATAGATTATAAATGCCCAGATTTTACTTGCGTGTTGATCCATTCGAGGGCAAAGAAAGCCAGAACAGGGGTCCAAAGGCGAGGGGGTGAGGGGGAGGGAGGGAGGAAGAGGGAGAGGGAGGAAGAGAGGG
>JAQZBX010057606.1:0-17927 GCA_029593785.1 Cabassous unicinctus
CATCAATTTCTTCTTTCGTCAATGTAGACTGCTTGTGTGTTTCTAGGAATTTGTCCTTTTGCTCCAAAATATCCTTCTTATTGGCGTACAACTTTTCAAAGTATCCTCTTATGATACTCTTTATTTCTGTGGAGTCAGTGGTGATATCCCCTTCCTCATTTCTTATTTTATCTATTTGCTCCATCTCTCTTTTTTCCTTTGTTAGTCTAGCTAAGGGATTGTCAATTTGATGAATCTTGAACAACCAGCTTTTGGTTTTGTTTATTTTTTCTAGGTCTTTCTTATTTTCAATTTCATTTAGCTCTGCTCTAATCTTTGTTATTTTCTTCTTTCTACTTCCTTTGGTGTTAGCTTGTTGTTCTTTTTCTAATTCATCCAGGTGTGCAGTAATGCCTTTGATTTTAGTTCTTCTTTTTTGATATAGGCATTCATGCTATGAATTTCCCTCTCAGTACAGCTTTTGCTGCATCCCATAGGTTGTTAGGTTGTGTTGTCATTTTCATTCCTTTCAAGATAGTTACTGATTCCTTTTTCAATTTTCTCCTTGACCCACTGTTTAAGAGTGTGTTAACTTTCATATCTTTGTGCCTTATCTGATTCTCTGCCCCTTACTGATTTCCAGCTTCATTCCATGGGGTCAGAGAAATTGCTTTGTATAATTTCAATCTTTCTGAATTCATTGAGGGTTGTTCTGTGGCCTAGCATGTGGTCTATCATGGAGAATGATCCATGTGCACTTGAGAAGAAAGCATATCCTGCTGAATTTGGGTGTAATGTTTTGTATATTTCTATTAGGTGCAGGTCCTCTAATGTATTATTCAAAGTCTTTGTTTCTTTATTGATTCTCTGATGAGATGTTTTGTCTAATGGTGATAATAGTGTATTAAAGTCCCCCACTATAATTTTAGAGGCATCTATTTCTCCACTTAGTTTTTCCAGTGTTTGCCTCATATATTTTGAGGCACTCTGGTTAGGTGCATAATATTTATGATTGTTCTTTCCTCTTGATAGATTACCCCTTTTATTAATATATAGTACCCTTCTTTGTCTCTTACAATAATATTGTATTTAAAGTCTATTTTGTCCAATTTTATTATAGCTACTCCCACCTGTTTTGATTATTGTTTACTTGTAAAATTGTTTTCCAACCATTCACATTCAGCTTCCTTCAGTCCCTAGGTCTAAGGTGGGTTTCTTGTAGACAACATATAGACAGGTCATATTTTCTTAACCATTCTGCCAATCTGTGTCTCTTGAGTGGTGAATTTAATCCATTAACATTCAATGTTATTACTGTCAAGGAATTACTAACATTAGCCATATTTTCTTTAGGTTATATATGCCATATGTTGTTTTTATTTCTCTTTTTATCTTTTTAGTTGTTCTTACACTCTCCTACAACTCTCTCTCCTGTTTTTTCCTTTTGACCTACAGAATTCCCTTTCATATTTCTTGAAGGGCAGGTTTCTTATTGGCATACTCTCTTAATTTTGGTTTATCTGTGAATACTTTGTACTCTCTTCATTTTTGAATGCCAGCTTTGCTGGATAGAGAATCCTTGGCTGGAAGATTTTTTCTTTTGGCACCTTAACTATGTCATACCACTGCTTTTTTGCCTCCGTGGCTTCAGATGAGAAATCAGCACTTAATCTTATCGAGCTTCCCTTGTATGTGATGGATCTCTTTTCTCTTGCTACTTTCAGTGTTCTCTCTTTTTCTTGAGCATTGGACAATTTAAGAAGTACCTGTCTTGGAGTAGGTCTTTTAGTTTTTATACTGTTTGGGGTGTGCTGCGCTTCCTGGACATGGACATCCATCTCCCTCAAAAGGGTTGGGAAGTTTTCACTCTTTATTTCCTCCAACACACCTTCTGCCCCCTTTCCCTTCTCTCCTCCCTCTGTGATGCCTATAATGCCTTTGTTTGTGTGTTTCATGTTGTCATTCAAATCCCTAAGTCCCTGCTGGATTTTTTCTATCGTTTTATCTATCTGTTCTACTATCTGTTTGATTTTAGTTATACTGTCTTCCACATCACTGATTCTTTCCTCTGCCTGTTCAAATCTGGTGTTATTTGCTTCCAGTGTATTTTTTATTTCTTGGATTGTGCCATACATCACCATCATATCCGTTATCTTTCTATGTATGTTTACAATTTCTTCAATATGTTCTCCCAGTGTCTTCTTAATATTCTTAATCTCTTCCTTCACTTCATTAAGTTGATGCATGATATTTGTTTGGGTATCTCTGATTAGTTTTTCCATGTTCTGTATCTCCTCCTTGTTTTTAGTTTGTTCACTGGACTGGGCCATGCCTTCCTCTTTCTTAGTATGGTTTGTAATTTTTTGTTGGTTTCTAGGCATCTGTTTAGCTTGATGGGTTTATTCAGCTGATTAGTCTCTCTACTCTTGGATTTTATTTTGTTGTTGTTTTTGTGTGTGTAGTAAGGTTTTGCTTGGACTCTTCATTCCTCTTATTCTATTTCCTTGTTGTTTTCTATGTTCCCTTGGAAAAAAATAGGACCAGAGAAAAGAAAGAGATAAGAAGAGAAAAAGAATAGTAGTAATAATAATAGTAAAAGGTAGGAGATGATACCATACAAGATCTAGGAAAATGAATAATTAATATGAGTAAGAGGTATAGAGGAATAATATTTAAAAAGTGGAATAGAAACAATGAAATGAGATGAAGAATAGAGAAAAATATATAGAATGAATTAAAAGGCCAGAATGATGAGAAGAGAGGAAAAGAAAAAAGAAAAGGGAGAAAGAAAAAAAGTAGATAAGAAAGAAAACAGCAAAAAAAGGGGGAGAAAAATATTAACAAGAAAAATTCAAGTCTAAACAAAAAGAGGTGGAATAGAAAGATGAAGGAGAGAAAGAAATAGCATAGGTAGAGAAAATCAGGAAGCAAAGCAAAACAAAACAAAACAAAAAAACAGGGAAAGAAAGAAAGGGGAAACAGCAAACAAGAAACAAGACAGCAACAACTTATTCTAAAAAAGGAGAAAGAGTAAAAAAAGAACAAAAAAATAAAAATATGCACAGAAAAAACAGCCTTCCCTCTTAGACCTCTATGGGCCTTCTCAGGCTGCGGGTGTTCATCAATCACTCTGCAGCTTGTCCTCTGCAGGTTTTGAACTAGGTTTTAGTGAGTAAAATAAGGAAAATCAAAAAATAACCATTAAAAAGTATAAGAGATCCTAGAAAGCTAATACAAAGAGAATATCTATGTTTCCTGTCATAAAGTTTCAGCTGGATGCCTGATAACCCAGTAGATCAATTCTCTAAGAAGAGCTGACATCAAATCAGGGACCTCGTATATGCAAGGCAGGAATTTTTCCACTGAGCTAACCTGTCTCCTTAGGTTAGTTAGCCTTTCAGAAGAGCTATCCACTCCCTTTCCCTCGGGCAGGTTAGATTCCTTGCAGTTTGCTAGAGTCCTGCTGATTAGGTGCCTGTCTGTCCCTGGCTCCTCTCTGATCTACTTCTTCCTTTACCTGGGCAGCTGGGCATGACAGGGACCTCTACCTGTCGAGTCGGGGTCCCTTCCAATATTCAAGGGGGACTCAGCTGACAAATTCACCTCAAAGAAACCACATTCTATTCCCCCAGACCTCTCTTGCTCCCCAAGAATCCGTCCCTCACACTCCACACTGGGAACCAGTGGCTCCTCCTAAGCTATTTGCCCTGAGGGTGGGGTATATGTGCTGCTTCCTGCCACAGGGGCAAGCAACTCGATTTTCCTTTGGCTTCTTTATCTTTCCAGGACCCTTATAGATGACTTAGAACACCTTCCCGTTCTATATATATCCAAAGCAGCTGGCAGGGAGGAAGACATCTGCTCTCCTGTCAGTTAGATGCAATTCGCCAGGAGTTTTACCCTCCCTTAATATCTCGAGTGAGGGGGGAAGTTTAATAACACACTATTTGCTGCTTTGGCTTCTTCGTCTCTCTGTCCCTCACTCTCTGGCATGTTGTAAAGCAGTGTCCTGATCCACTGTAGCCCAAAGCAGGTCCCCAAGGAAGCCTCTGGCTCTTTCTCCATTGTTTTAGTGAGAGCTTAGCCTTATCTGCTTGACTCTACAGCCATATTCCCACAATTCCGAAAATGTTCTTTATGTATTCTGGATATTAAGCCCTTGTCTGATATATGACTTGGAACTATTTTCTCTCATTCTGTAGGTTGTCTTTTCACTTACTTGATAACTTTCTTTGGTAGTCAGACATTGAGTTCCATATTCAGTACAGGAGCATTGCTTTTAACTTTCTGCTGTTTGTTCATGTTGATGTAACGTTGAAGCTAGATTCTAATATTCTTTGTTTCAACCTAGGGCAAATGGAAAATAAAGGTGGACTATTTCAGTTTTTTCTACTCTGCATCACACTGTTTTTATTTTTATCTGTTAGTAATTCTTTTAGGCAAGTAAAGGGCCCAACCAACTTATTACATTGAGTAATATTCTGACATAATCATTTGTGATGGGAAAGAGGTAGTAAAGGAGATGTGGAGGGGGGAAAGTGCACATATTTGAATTTCTCCCCTTTTTCTGAGCCACTTTTCTTGATTTCAGTTTCTTTGGTCAGCTTTTTTAAAAATTTTTATTACTTATCAAAAGCTTACTATAACCTGGTTATTTTTTTAAACAGAAAATACGGCAATAGCAAAAGGACTTATATCCATTATTTCCTTCTTAGAGAAGGCCTTTCACACTCTACCCAACACCAGCTTGGAAAGGATGGTTTGGTGAAAAATAGCTCTGAACCTGAAGTTTTTCATAGCATCAACACAAGATTGAAGGACTTGGGGGAAAGAAAAAATTGGACTTCAAGAATCTGACCTGCTTTTGTTCAAACAATCAATGAGAAAGATACTGGCCTTTCTATTTCTCCCCAGTCTCCTTTTGAACAACAGAGGCTGTCAGACTTCTATTTTTTTACCTCATTAATTTTTTTCCCCTCTATGACAAATTGTAAGGAGGGTACAGTGAAAATAAAGTAAAATTCTCTAAGAGAAGTGTGGATATTTTAGCCAGTAATGTCATTAAGGCTTTCAATGAATCAGTCCAATTTCTCAGATAAAAAGCTAAAATTAAGGTTATATTATTGGGCCTCCTTGAATAATCACATAAAACAATTTGAACATATATTTGAACTACTTTTAGCAAAATATTTTAAAATTTATAATGTGTAACTAGTTAATACTGATATAAATTATATTTTTGCTGTCAATTATTTTGCTTACAGAAACCTGCATTGTGGCAGTTTGTAAAAGTGTCTATTTACAAATTAATATGCTTGTCATTGAGTTTCTTCTTTCTCCCACCCTTCCTCTCCCCTCCCCTCCCCTCCCCACCCCTCACCCCTTTCTCTCCCCTCCCCTCCCCACCCCTCACCCCTTTCTCTCCCTTCCCCTCCCCTTCCCTTCCCTTTTCTTTTTTCTTTCCTTCTTTCTTCTTTATTGCTTTTCTTTTTTTATGTGATGGTTAACAAAAGAAAATAAATCAGTTTTGGTTGTTTTACTAACCTAGAATATAATAAAGTTGGTAAACTTAGCTCAAGATAAAATTGTGTCAAATGGAATTGCACTTTTGCATTCTATAATTATTCTAGTGGAAAATTGGTTCATTAGATTAAATATTTATAGACTACTAGACTTTTAAGAACTATTTAATGTCATGGCTTGCCTTTTGGGCTACTGACATGTTCCATATATGTCACTTTAAAATTATTTATCCTTTGTTTCCCCAGTAACAGTGTATTTTTAAATATACTTCAATTGTATGCTGTAAATTCTTTTATTATATATAATTTGGGTACAAACTTATGGCTGCCAACAATAGAAAAAGTTAGATGTTATCTTAGTGAGAAAAGTAATAACCTCTATTACTGGGTCAGAGACTGAATAAAGTTATGAAATATGATGTTACTGTAATGCCTTTTTTGATGAAAATGTGGAATGTATGATGACTTTTGGAATACCTGGAGAAATATTTCAATGCATAGCTTAAAGGAAAACAGTAGCAAAACAAATATAAATAATCTGTGTCTAAGATCTCACAGTGTCTGTGCATGTGTATCCTTGGTATCATGTCATGCTATTAAAAGGAAAGGCTGAAATGACAGCAAAAGAATTGGAAATGTATGTGTGTGTGTCTGTGTGTGTGTGTGTGTGTATCTGTGTGTATGTGCATATATGTGTGTGTGTATATATATAAATCAAGAATATAGTATTGTCATGACATATACTTATTCATTTATTGACTCCACCAGTGTTATATGTATATTTATCAAATATATTTTCCAACACAGGAGTTTAAAAATACAGAGAGGAGACAGGAGAGTCACAAAAAGTTAAATGCAATTTAAAATCACTTATTTAAAATGTTAATAAATAGGGAAAAGCTTATTACTTCAATTTAGAGAAGAGGATAATTTGGGAGTGGACCTAAAAATATATGAAACTGGATACTAACTTGATGTTTTTCATCTCTAGGAGGACATATATGAAATAGCTTACCTGCAATTCAGAGAATTTACATTATCTAGAATACTTTTTCTAATAAAAATAAGTATAGGTTATTGAAATTAAAATTTGGAATAAATTATTTGTAATCCACAAAACCATATCTTTTTTTGTAATAGATAAATGCAATTAAAAAGTCATGTAAGAAACCTAGAAAATGGAAGATGGAAGCAAAACAACATGCTCGTTCTTTTTAGCAAACATTAATATGTGCAAAACCCACATATTAATTGCCGGGACACACAGATTATGAAAAAGCTTCATTGTTACAGTACAAATAATAAAGGAAAAACAACATAACTAATTCCAGAGGGCTTAATTGTATTAAAAAGAACAAATGAGATAGGATGTGATAGGTACTTTCAGAGACATTCAAGCAAAAAATATGTTAGAGCAGAAAAGAGGGAGAAAAAATTATGAACAAATAAACAGACCCTTACAAAATATACTTTTCATGAGCAATCACTGAAAACTATCAGCATACATGTAGCAGCAGTTTCCTTTGAAGGTAATTAAGCAAAGCAAAGTTATGAAATTATAACATCTGCACAATGTCATATCTTAAATGATTGGCTCCAGTTAACCAGGATTTTGAGAAAGAATCAATAGCTTTCTTTTATAATTAAGACTACAAAACATGTGTGAGCAATTGTTAAAGGGAAGTTGAAGAGGGAAGACAAAGAAATATATTCTTAAAAATAGTACAGAAGGATATGGATAGAAAAATACATCTAACTTTTAAAGGACGAAAGATAGAAGTGAAATGAATGATGGGAAAATAATTGAAAATTGAAAACATTATTTTCAATTTTTAAAATTCTTGTTTGTTTCACAAAGGAAAAATAGTAAGGAATATATATTTTGCAAATATTTCTTATAAAATACAAAATCATTCTTTTAAAAATCCATTAAAGGATACATCTGGTATGATCCAGTTTTAATACTTAAAAGGTTCAAGTTTTCTTAAAGGATCTTTCCTGCCTTCTGATTTCTAGGCCTTTAACCACCATGAGTTTTTCTCAGAGCCACCAACTATTTTTTGGTCTATAAACAGTGTAACATGAGAGTTCTTTGGGAAACTACATTACTCTCCACAAAAAAGTGTTTGGATGACATGATTCATGTAATTTCTTTGACACATTACACATCACTTTGATTTTTAGTTTGATTCATTTGTATGATGCAAAAGAAAAGCAACCATAATTTGTTGATTTATGGATTGCAGTGCAATTACAATTGAACTTACTTTTATACTGACTTTCTTAAAGTATTATTATAGCATGATAGTTAATAGACAAAAAGTATTAAAGTATTAGGCAAATAGCTCTATAAATCTTAAATTTGCATTTGTTGACTTATTAACATTCTTTGTAATAGCACTGTCCTTGAGTTGGTTCACATAATTCAGACATGGCCAGGGAACCTCTCTGAACTCTCAGAAGCCTTTACCCAATATAATCTACCCATACCATATTCTGGGAGAGAGAACACACTTCTCTCCGAATGGATGACAAAGTTTTACAGAATATGCGATACTCTATGAATTTGAATTAGTTGACTATCTCTAAGAATATCTAAAACAAATTGAATCACCTGATAAGAGAAAAATATTACTATGGAGAAGTAATGTGGCAATCCATTAACACACATTAAGATGGTTTCAAAGATGGCCTTTTGGTAAAAAGCCGGTAAGTTTAATCAGCAATGTTGATAACAGCTGCAGTGGATGGCAAAGGCTTCCTGTGAGCAGTATTAAGGGAATTGGAGAGTTGAGGAAGAGTCATGCAAGGATCTAATATCTCATTCCCTGATTTGACTATTGACTAGTCCTATCGAACGAACTGTATCTAGGTCTATTAGAATGCTAGCCCCGTAGGGAACCTTAGATATATCTAGTTGGAGCCTCTTTCCCCAGATGAGTGCCTGACAAAAATAATCATTTAATAAGCACTAGTTGAATGACCAAATAAATGAGGCGTCAGAGACTTAGAGAGTCTAAGTAAATACCACAGAATTTTATGGCTGGTTACTAAACAAATTGGAATCTATATCTCCTGAATCTCATCCAGTGTTATTTTAGTTATATCATTCTTTCTTGGCAAATTTTACAGTAAATAGTTGCTGTTAGGCATATGTATTGAAAGATTAACTGAAAAGTAGTTTTAGAACCACTGTTTTTGAAGTGGGGTAATTCAGGTAGACTCTTGACCTACACTTTCCTTCTTAACAAATAAATAATAATACCGATCCTGACTTTTGTTAAGCACAAATGTGTATTTAAGCACACAGGACATGTCCCAAGTTATCAACAGGGACTACTTTCAAATAGTAGGATTTAGAAAGATTTTGGAGGATTATTGGAAATATTTTCTTTAAAAATATGTTTGCATAGTAGAAATACTGGAGATGTGCATGAACACATTGGCAGCATTTATCACCAAGTTGTGGAATTATGAAAAACTTTGCAGTCTTCCTCTCACCTGCATTAAAAATTTTTATTAGGAAATAAACTATTTTATTTATGTTTTAATTATATAGCATATGCATATTTCAATTCTAATGTTACTTGAAAGATGTGGAATCAAAGTAAATATTCGTCCAACACTGTTCCTCAATCCCCCAGGTCATGTCCCCAAAGAGAAAAATTGTCACAGTTTTTATGTATGCAATATATGTATGTGCATATATATGTATATATAGAATATTTATGTATATGTATGATATATATATTCTTTGCCTTGTTTTTACACAAATAACTGTGTCATATTTTACTCATTTCCTGGGGTGTCTTTCTACATTAGTCCTTATGTATGTGTCTTATTCCTTTTAAGGGTTACACAGCATTTTGTTGTATGGATATATCCTAATGGAAGTATTTGAGCATGTCTTGATGAAACTGTAAGTATTTTTTCCAATATTCTACTATTATAACTAGTAGGTAAAAAAATAATAGACTTGAAAATGCTCATTTTAACATAATAATTCAACAGAACATTATAGGTACTCCTGAGTGGTTTGGTTATAGGTAATTCTCATTTTTCTTTTTTTAATCTACATTTTTATAATGATAGTCAACAAACAGGGGCTAAGTTGAAAATTAAATTAACATTATTTAAGAAGGGAAAGTATTGATATTAATCCAGTTATATGGTATGACTATTGTGATGATTTAGTGTAAAAAGGTATGTTAAAGTCCCCATATGTGAACATATTAATAATATTTTACATTTGTGTTGGTCTTTTTAATGTGCAAAACTTTAACAGATATCTTCACATTTAAATATGAAACTAATCAAAGTATATATACACACACATAATATATACACAGTTTGTTTACACGAGTGCTTTCAAAGTAATAGATCTGGTTTTTGTAACATGGCCAAGTTATAAAATGCTGCTGTTGTCCTGATGCCATTGCTAATATGAGATTTTTAAAATTAAAAATGCCAGTATGGGTTTGTTTCCCTTTCTGCTAACTTGTTTTATGAATGTGCACTCTAATGTCTTTATCAATTTATATTTCAATTATAATTCAGGAATAAACAGATAATTTAAACTTTACTTATCTGAATAAATTATTTTAATTAGGGCCCAATCTTGGTAAAAATACATTATATCATGTTAGCTTTATTGTATTT
Organism: Cabassous unicinctus; assembly: GCA_029593785.1. Lineage (NCBI taxonomy): Eukaryota > Metazoa > Chordata > Mammalia > Cingulata > Chlamyphoridae > Cabassous > Cabassous unicinctus. Next base: position 10,161 of record JAQZBX010057606.1, read on the forward strand.
AGAAAATACGGCTTTTTCTCCTTAGTTTTTAGGAGTACTCTTTGGTTTTTAGAATTGATTTGTTGAGGCCTCCAAGGAGGGTAGGTAGCATCATATTGCAGCTAAAGCAGAGGATTCTGTTTTAGTTTGTTCAAAACTATGAAGAATGGCAACCTCCTCTTAGTAACATTTCAATTTCAATATTTTCTATCCTAGCACTCTTATTGAAGTTTATTGGGCATCCACTTTGGAGTCTAGATTTCCTCTTTCTTTCCCCACCTCCTCCAACTGCTTCTTACTCCCCTAGAATTAGTTCCTCTGGTCCCAGACATGGAATCATCTGAATCTGAACATTGATATTAAGAACCAAGTTTGGTGCAGACCATATGTAGGATTAGCGTTTATTTGCTGATACTCATTATTCTGTAACTGCACAATAAAGAATTCTTTCAAACTTTTTGTGCACTAAACCTAAAAATAGCAATACAAGTACATCAATTATCAACTCAGGAAATCTAAAATACATAGCTAATTAATACCATACCAAGTGAGCAGGAGAGATTGCACTTTGATCATCTATTTCTGGAGCGCTTTACAGATGCTCATGCAGGTAATCATACTTTTTTTTTTCTGAGAGAAGGAGATGACCACACCCAATTCACCCTACTGTAAGGGATTGAATCTTGTCCCCAACAAAGACATGTTCAATTCTTAAACTCTCAGCCTGTGGATTTGAACTTATTTATAAATAGGATTTTGAAGATACTATTAGTTAAGGTGTGTCCAAACTGAATCAGGGTGGCTCTTAATCCAGTATGACTGGAGTTCTTATAAGCAGAGGAAATTTTGACACAGAGTAGAAGTGAATAGGAGACAGAGAGAGACAGATGACCATGCTAGACATAGAGATTGAATTACAGATTGCCAGCAAACCACCACCAGAATATTACAGTCTTAGGAGAAAGCAGGAGCCAGCTGACAACTTGATATTGGACTTCTAGCCTCCAAACTGTGAGTCCATAAATTCCCATTGTTGAAGCCAACCAGTCTGTGGTACTTTGTTACAGCACCAAACCCAAGGCCGTCTGTACCCAGACTCACTCTGTTTTTACCAAAAGAAATGAAGAAGTTCCTTGAGATGAAGGTCAATTTAGCAGATACTCTGATGTAAAAGCAAAATGACCCCAAATAAAATAAAGAAACTAGTATTTTATGTGCTTGATGCATTGTCATTCAAATATTAGTAATGGCTAGATTTATAAGCAGTACAATTTTATTTGACAGATCATTTTTGAAATCAGAATGCCCATACATAAATTTGAATGCTATTCTTCTTTAGCAGAAGTAATTCTGTTACTGTCTTTAACACAATCTCATTACTGAATGCCTTTGCGGGAAGGAGTGGGACAAATATGAAAGTAGGAACACTTTATTAAAGTAATACAAGGAATGAATTTTAAAGGTGCGTCATTTTTACTGTATTGAAACATGATTTTGGTGTATCTAAAACATTTATGATGTGCACATTTACATTCTTTATTTAATAAAATATTCAACAGGTAGTTTTATCTAAGTGACTAAATTACATGCATCAAATTGCCATACTAATTTTATAGAGATAAAACAGAGCTATAGACACCAAAGACTTTTACATTACTAATATTAAATGGATTTATTTAAAGAACTTGGAACCACCATCTAGAAGTAAAGGGTTGTTTTGATGATAAACAATCCTCAATGTTTTATTGCATTTAAAACAGGTCTATATTTTGGGTACTAAATTGTGCAATATACTATAACAAAAGCATAAAAGTAACCTTACTGAGAATATAGTAATGGTGTTTATTTATAATAAATTATACTTTGTGTAATTACAGAGCTGTGTGGAGTTACTGGCTTATACATACTTGATTAAATAATGGTTGTTTTACAAAGCAAATAACCAATTCAGAATGGCTAAAGAGAACACTACTAGTAAACATGTAACAAGCGAAAAATCTCTACAAACCAACAGAAAAATTTAAGCAACTTCTACAAAGCCTAATATTGTTCTAGTATACTTAGAGAAAATACAACAGATTATAAACACTTTCCAAACTTTGAGCCACCTAGACCAAATATTTATGTTTAGGCATGGGAGAAATCAAAAGCAAAAGCGCACATTGTAAAAAGTTGAAAAATTCATTTTTAATATTTTGTTGGTAGTCAATATAAAATAGAAATATGAGACTATTTTCCCAATGTTTACTATATCAAATGTAGTACATATTCAAAAAGCACATAATCATAAAACAACAATCTACCAATTAAATAAAATAAACTATATGAAGAGAAGCATATTCTACATGTGCCAGCAAATTATATAAAATAAATTGTTGAACTGAGATTTAAATGTTAGCAATTAAATGGACATAAAAAGCTAATGTGCTATAATTCTACACATATGTAAAGTAAATTCTAATCACCAGAGAATGACTGCGTAGTCCCCTTTTTATGTGTGTCCTCATGTCACAGTAATAGTATTGGCAAAGGAAACACTGACTACGATAAGAAACATATGCCAACATCTCAATGGCTTAGCATGATAAGAGGTTCAGTTCTCACACATGTAACAAGAGTACAGTGAGGGTGTTCCTGGTCCTGTCAGTTTCCATCTTATCTTTTGACCATCCCCTAGGGTTTCAGGGTCTCCTGAACCCTGAAGCTAGATGGGGAAGCAAGAGAGGGAGCAGGCAAGCCTGATTCCTAACTGCCTCAGCCCTTCTATATTGCAAATCACTTCTTCTAGCATTCCTTTGATGAGGGTTTGGAAAAGGAGACCCCGAAATGGGCAGTTGCTTCCCAGAAACAACTCTGTACTGTGGAAGAAGCACACATTTTGATGAACAGTTAGTCATCTCTGCCATCAGGATAAAATATAGTCAAGTTTATTTTCTACATGGGGACAATTAGGATAAAAATTTTAAATCAGGTTTTTAAGGAAAAGCTAAAAGTGAAGATCTGTTCACTCATTATATATTGAAAACATACTAAGTGCCTTTACTGATAGGGTGAATTCCAACAGGATGGCATTAGCTGAACTGTTTCTTTGAAATAAGAAATGGCATGCATGGCACTAATTCCTAGTCATAGAATGAAATGTACTGACTCATGGTGGATACCAGGAGTTTCAGGGCAGTTTGTACCAACTTGTTAGCATAGTTTATTGATAACAGTGATATTGATGATGCTTTTACCCCATCTTAGTGAGACACCCAGAGGATTCTGCTCTTGGGAATGGTTATGTAGTAAGAATATGCCTAAGTTCACAGCAGAATATAAGAAACTCAAGCACAGAATCCATTTTGTGCTTCCTGGTTCCAAGGCGTTCTATATACACGTCGCTGGTTCCTGATCCAAGAGAGAGTATTCCTGTGGCCCTTACAGAGAGAGAAGGCAATTGGAGCTCCCAAATGGCCTCTCTGGACCCTTTGTTGTTAATGTCTTTGGCTGTGAAGCATTACCATATTTTGATGGTATTGTTATATTGTATCCTTTTCAGGTAATAAATTGAAGATATGTAAGCATTGTCATTTTGGGTTCTACGAGTCTTCTTTCGCAATTGAACCCTATTTAATTGTTACTGTTTGTAAAATGTTGCACAATTCTAGTCACCATAGAAAGAATAATGATAAAGATAAAAAACACCCCTACCATTATTGGATACAATGGCTAATAATATAATTTCAAATAGTGATAAAACACTACATGAAGGAAATAAAATAGATGAACAGAATTGGGAGTTACTGGGAATGGGGAGAAGGTAACTGGGGTGCTCAGGGAAGGATTCTAGAAGAAAGAGTCATTGGACCAAAGATAAAAATGTATGAAAATAGTGATGTCGAAATCTGACAGAAGAATGTTCCTGATGCAAGAAATAACATGAGCAAAGGCTCTGAGGCTACAATGAGCACAGCTAATTGAATTTGTACTGTACTTAGCACTCAGAAAACTGGAAATTGAAACTTTTACCTGTGTTGATCGGGAAATATGGTAAAGATATAAAGAGGGGCAATGCAGCTGAAGAGGAGTAAGCAAAGGTAAGAGAGGTGGGACACAAGATCAGACAACTGTAGTGGCCAGAGCATGTGGGGTCTTACTGTCCATGGTAAGGATTTTGCATGTGATTTTAATTGCTATGAGAAACACTGCGTGGTTTCAATCCTTGAGTAGTATGATATGATTTGGATTTTGTGAAGAAATCAGCCAAAGAAACTTAAGTTGCTGCCGTTCTAGAAATATTTGTTCATCTACAGTGAACATCTTTGCTTTGGAAAAAGAGATCTTATGACATTATTGTAGCTAACTTTACCGGGATCCTTGATCAACACAGGTAAGTATTTCAATTTCCAATTTTTTGATTTCTAAATATAGATAAAAAGCCAACATATGACTTTGTTATTATAACTGTTGTTATTTTTAAGACTTGTACTTATAGCTTTACTTAGTACACAGAAGCCACTTATTTTCAAACACTTCAGAAATTAAATATTGATGTATTTTAAAGGAGTTTCACTTTTTTCAATGATGGAAATTGAGAGTTTCGTTCAGCTGAACATAAATGTTTTGAGGTTGATACCAAGAGGTATTTGAGCTTCTTATTTAAAGGACTGTTTTTAAGGATATTGTAAAACCGTCTGAGAAAGTGGCTTTGCAAAAAATGCGTTAAAAGATATGTTACAAAGTACAAAGAAAACAATTTTAGTTTTTTCTTCCCCCAATCATATATATATGATTGTATTTGCAACTTGTGGGCTATTTTGATGTTTTATGAAATGCTGTTTATGATTTTCCCCAAAGCTCTATTGAATTCACTAAATAGTGAGAGGTTATACTTAGTTGAAATTAATCTGTTCTTTACCTATAGTTCCATGGCAAATCATTTGAATAACTTCTGTAGATTAATTATCTGAATAGACTCAGAGTTGTTAGATATCTTCTACATTGTGAGTTTCTGAAGGCCTGTAGTGTCTTTTTTTATTGTTGAACCACCTATTAGTTAATTGTGTTTAATATTTCCTACAATATATGCTCAATGCATAGTAAAAATCCAGAATCTACTTTGAATTCATTTTTTATTATGGTTAAACCTTCATTTAATTCATATATAGATGGTTATAATTCCAGTTAATAACCTTATCAAGAGGTGGGTTGTGAATATACTCATACTTTCTAGCCTACCTATCTCTCTTTACAGCCATCATTTATTTTTGATTCTTCAACATCATATACATATGTATACACATACACACACACACACTGACTGCTCATCTTCCAACAGGGTCAGACTCCCTGAAGCTATGTTTCTGTGGCATGACCCCATTTCTTCTATGTAGATCTAATAGACTCTAGCATGTAAAAAAGGTAATTAGTGCCTGTCCTATTATGTTTTGCTGTCCAGGGAAGAGAGAAGGCTGAGGCCAGTCTTGGAGGGAAGGGAAGCTAAAGAAAAAGCAAGAGTAACAAATGTAGGATGGATGCAGTGGGGAGAACTCCTGACTAATTTCTAATTTTTTCTGGAGTCAAGTACCTTCTTGCTCTTAAGAGGGTTACCTGAGACACCCCTACAATTTTAAAATAAATCACTCTTTTTTTGCTTAAAGTAGCTAAAATAAAGACTTTTTTCCTTTGAGAGTTCTTTATTAAACACCAGCATATATGTCAAAGTGAAATATATTATATGTTAAGAACTAAACAATATGATGAAGAAGGACTTTCCCTCCCAAACAAGGCAGATATTTAATACCTCTAAAACATAAAATTATCAAAGACAGCATGGCCCAAATATGAAGCAAACTAAAATGTCATGCAATTATATATAATGAATGGAGTGAAAGAAATGAAAACTCATTTGATCTTGATGCTTGACTTTTTTCTGTTTTTTTTTTAATTCTGTGTCAAGCCCTATGGGTCCAATCATACCACTTTGTACTGCAGTAAAAATATTTACATCATCATAAATTATATTATTTTATTAGATTTTGGTTTTAGAATCAGACAATAAATAAATAAAGGAAGGCTTAACTAAACTTACAGAACAGAATGTAAATGTTGTAATTACTGAAATTATAAAAATAATATTTGAGTTGACTTCTCAGGTGCTGAGCAACAAGAAATGGTGTGGAGAGAGATATTAAGTGAGAAAACACTCATTTCTTCATATTTCATTGTGGAAAGTCAAGTTTACAAAAAAAATTGAGATAAAAGTTTAACTTTTTAAAGCTATAAAAATTACTAAGTAATAAAATAATAAATATACATCTAAGAAAACACAAGGTGGGGGTTGAAGATTGATGGAAGATATTAAACAAGCTATTTTTTTTTTTTTTTTTACCATGTGTAGGCATTATTTTTAAAAAGTAGGAGCAAGTAAGTAAGCATAGTATAATAAAATATTGGATCTTATGTAGAAAGATCTGAATTTTCATAGAATTAAAAAATCTTTAAAATTCATCTTCCCAATTATTTCTCCCTATTATTTGTATCATAAATCAATGTCTTTCATGAATGTATATTATAATGTATCATAGGTATAGGTAAAGATGGGCAGTTTTAGTCAAGTTGTAACTAACTGTGTTTTCCAAGGCTCTATGAAGGACAATGTGTTCAAATGTTCATTTGGGACAAATGTAATGAATGTCCAGTGGACTTGTATGAGATAAATGTACAACACAGACATTTTTCAGAAAGCTTTTCAATGAGTGTTCAGAATATATTGAGGACCTACTATGCATCAGATACTGTTCTGCCCATGAGATTCAGTAGTGAATACAATAGTCATAAATCTTTGCACTCAAGGGTAAGAAACAATACATGCAAGATATAATTAAAATGCATAGTTTAGAGATGAAGGTAAGTGCTAAGGAAAACAACAACAATAAAAAGCAAGGAGATTACAACTATGAGGGAGGACAAAATGGCATCAGTTTAGGAGGGCACTCACTAACTCACTGCTGGAGGACGGCTGATTGGGGATAGGATCCTGCCTGAGGGGTCTGTGCTGGGGTGCACGGAGCGAGAACCTTGGGGACATTGATCTGGAGGGAGCTGGACAGTGAGGTGGATTGCTCAGGAAAGATTTCTGAGTTTTTCCCCTGCCTGTGGTAGTCGACACAGACGGCTAAGCCCCACCCTCAGGGAAAAAGACCGATTTGAGCCACGACTCCCGCCGGCAACCTGGTGAGAGGGAGCATTCTCTGAGAGTGGGAGGGTTCTCGTGGAGGGTCGAGAGGGGTTTCCTTTCTGTGGATTTGGCTGCCTGGAACCCCTTGCAGCTTTGGGGGACAAAATAGCTGGCTTGAATCAGCACCGGGCTGAGGGGAGTGGCAAATCTACTGAGGAAGGTTGATCTACCTACCTGCCCAGGGATATGCTCCAACTCCCGCCGGCAACCCGATGAGAGGGAGTGTTCTCCAAGAGTGAGAGGGTTCTGACAGAAGGTGGAGAGGGGTTTCCTTTCTGTGGGTTTGGTTGCATGGACCCCCTCATAGCTTTGGGGAGCAAATAAGCCGGCTTGAAGCAGCACCAGGCAGAGGGGAGAGGTGAATCTGCTGAGGAAGCCTGATTTAACCAGCAGCCAGGTGATACTGAGGCTTGGCTCCAGAGGGGGCGGAGTCAGCAAATTCTATCTTTCTACACTGACAAGTATCAGAGTTTCAGCTCCCCTGGGGAGGCCAGGAAGTGGGAAGTGCTTGATTAGTTTCCACAAGCCTATTTAAGGTCCCCTCGGTGAAGGGGGTGGTCTAGAAG
>JAQZBX010057607.1:0-17923 GCA_029593785.1 Cabassous unicinctus
AAAGGGATCAAAGAATGGTTCTGCCTTCATTTACATCTCTCTTGGGATTCAAGAAAGGTCACAGCAAGTCCAGGAAATTTAGGTCTTCCAGCCTCACATCCCCATCAGACTAACCAGTACAAGGCCAGGCTCACATCAGTGGTGGATCCTGAAAACTGGACCCAACAGAGAAAGCACCAGTGTCCAGGGTCTGGCGCAGAGGATCTGGGTGTCCCTTTGCCAGCTGGGCTGCAGCCCCCCGTCATGGTCCCACTGTGTCATGAGGCAGCCCCTGGGCCTCTGCCGTGTGCGCTGGCAGCAGGGGAAGCCCGGGACTCCAGAAGTCCCTCCCACGTCTGGGCGGCAGCCAGGCCTTGATCTGGCGTGGCTGGGCACAGTGCCCCATTGTGCCAGCTGGAAGTTCTAGCTTTGCACTGTTGACAGGGTGGGTGGTTCTGATGCCGACTATGACTTTTGGCACAGTCTCAGAGGAGAAATGCCCACCCACAGGGTGCAGGGGAAGGAATAGCCCTGATGCCTTGGTGGGCAGGCAGGGGCTGGGGCAGGAGGGCCAGACTCCTCAACAGGTCCAAAGGGAGACCCCCTTGTCCTCCGAGGACCTTCCCACCCGCCAAAGACCAAAGCAGGATCCTCTCCTCTAGCCAAACATTCCCTCACCAGAACTTGTTATTCTGGGTGACTCTGGTTCCAGCCCAGGTGAGGGGCAGAGGGAACATTCTGGAGCATAACCAGTGATGCACCAATCTCTCTCCATCTCCTGAAGTCAACTAATAAGTGCTTTCTGGACAATCACTCTAGGCCTGGCTTCTGCTCAGCCCTTTGGGGGCACCAAGGTGAGCAGGATGGGGTCCACTCACTCCCAGAGCCCCAAGGCCAGAGTTGCAAAGCTAATGCCCAGGTTAGGCACCTTCTGGGAGCAGGGGCGAGGAGGCTAGGGTTGTCCGAGGGAAAGAGCATGTTCAAGGCCCAGGGCTGGTGCATGCAAAGGTAGAAGTGAGCCTGTGTTTCCAGTAAGAGAATCCACGTTGCTTAGAGCCAAGGCTGGTCCCTGGCTACAGGTGTGTGGACACACCTGGGCACAGCCCCTTTCCAGACCTTCCAGGTCTTTTTTGCACAGGGAGGGGAGGGGAGTGGCCTCCCCCCTCAAAAAATTGCCTCTTCACAGGGCCCACCGCAAGCTCCCTTCGTCCTGGGCACCGCAGATGAGAGCCCGCAAGCAGGGCCCTGGGAGTACATGGGACTTGCGCGGCTAATCCTGTCCTCTCCTGCGTTTGCTTTTCAGGAATAAAGTTCAACATCAGGCCACAGCAGCCCCACAACGTAAGTCCTGAGAGTCCCATAAATCTCAGCACATGAAGCCTGGGGAAAGTTGGGGAGGGAGGTGGTGGAAGAAAATTCAGAGCTCAGGCTGGAATCCATTCTTGGAAAGAAAAATGTGACTGGTCTTTCCCAGGAGCCTTGGGAACAAAGCTCGGGGCTTAGGGTCCATGAATTTCCCTTTCCCGTTGGATGGCTGCTGTGGGCTATACTAATAGATGCTGTAAATCTGAGCCAGTCCCGCAGCCGGCCACCCGCGCCAGCCGCCCACCTGCGCCAGGCCTTGGTTCCTGGGCGGCCTGTGCCATCTTGTGGCCGAGGTGGCACTTGCACCTCACACCCGAGCCTTTGACTGGCCAGTGAGGGGAGGGGCGGTGGGAGGCCTGTCCCACCCTTCCTCACCCAGGGAAGAACTCAGGCCACAGAGGGGGGTAGGGACCTGGCTGTGGGGAGGGCCTGGCCCATGTGACCCCAGGGCCCAGCTGTCCTCCCCCCACCCCCATAACCATTTCTCTTCTGGCCCCAGGACTTCCCACCAGGCAGTTCCCAAGATGGTGACTTGAAGGTGCCCACAGAGAGGGTTGCCCGAGACTCATCCAGCCCGGCCCCACCGCAGGACAGCCTGGAGCTGCTGGTGCCCGACCAGCCTGCACCCCACTTAAAGATGGGGCCGCGCCTGCGACTCCGGCAGCGCCGCCGCCGGCTCCTTATTAAGAAGATGCCAGCCGCAGCAGCAGCCCCAACCAACAGCTCGGCCGGCGCCCCCGTCCGACGGGGCCCCCGGGCCCCGGACAGCCACTGGGCCAGCCTGCAGCAGAGCCAGCAGGAGCGCAAGCGCGGGATGCGCGAGGCGTGCGCCAAGTACCGGGCAAGCAGCAGCCGCCGGGCGGTCACGCCCCGTCACGTGTCCCGCATCTTCGTGGAGGACCGCCACCGCGTGCTGTACTGCGAGGTGCCCAAGGCCGGCTGCTCCAACTGGAAGCGGGTGCTCATGGTGCTCGCGGGGCTGGCCTCCTCCACCGCCGCCATCCAGCACGACACGGTCCACTACGGCAGCGCCCTGCGGCGGCTGGACACTTTCGACCGCCAGGGCATCCTGCACCGCCTCGGCACCTACACCAAGATGCTCTTTGTCAGGGAGCCCTTCGAGCGGCTGGTCTCTGCCTTCCGCGACAAGTTCGAGCACCCCAACAGCTACTACCACCCTGTGTTTGGCAAGGCCATCCTGGCCCGGTACCGGGCCAACGCCTCCCGGGAGGCGCTGCGGACCGGCTCCGGCGTGCGCTTCCCCGAGTTCGTCCAGTACCTGCTGGACGTGCACCGGCCCGTGGGCATGGACATCCACTGGGACCACGTTAGCCGGCTCTGCAGCCCCTGTCTCATCGACTACGACTTCGTGGGCAAGTTCGAGAGCATGGAGGACGACGCCAACTTCTTCCTGAGCCTCATCCGCGCGCCGCAGAACCTGACCTTCCCCCGGTTCAAGGACCGGCACTCGCAGGAGGCGCGGACCACGGCGAGGATCGCCCGCCAGTACTTCGCCCAGCTCTCGGCGCTGCAGCGGCAGCGCGCCTACGACTTCTACTACATGGACTACCTGATGTTCAACTACTCCAAGCCCTTCGCAGACCTGTACTGAGGGGCGGGGCCGGCCGGCCTGGGGGCGGGCCCTGCTGCACCCACTCACCTGTCCCCAGGGGCCTCCCCGCCTCCTGTTTCCGTGGCCCCCCAATCCAGGAGCTGAGACGGATCCCAAGCAACCCGGCTCTGAGGACGTGAGGGGCATGGCTTCTGGGTGCCCAAGCCTCAGGTGGCGGGGGGGCAGGGCAGAGGCCCCAGGCCTTGGGTGGGGACGGTGGCCCTTATCTGATTCCCACTTCTTCCCTCCTTGGCTGAGGGAGACGCCCCCAGAGACGAGCTGGACCCCCGGGGAGTCCCAGCTGCCCACACGCAGCTCAGCCACGTGTCACAATGACCAGGGAAGTCTGAGGCCTGGAGGACAAGGGTCCCAGGGATAAGGGATTTCCTGCAGTCCCTTAGCATTGCCTTGTACCAAACCACATGGTTTGCAGCTTTTCTACAACCCTTTGAAGGAGGTTCCAAATAAAGCACATGGTTTCCAGAGCAGCAGCGTCTACACTCTGTGGTGGGCTGGGGGTGGGGAGCCTCCTGCCGCTTCCCAAGCCTTCTGGAGCTCTTTCTCCCTCCCAGGACAGCCGAGTCAGGTCCCTGCTGGCCAGGCTGCAGGGAGCCCAGGGTGGAGGGCCCCGTGGGAGGTGAGCAGAGGACCAGCAGCTCCCAGCCAGGGACCAGCAGCAGCACAACCTCTGACTCTGGCTGCCGGGCCCCAGGCCACCTGGTCCCGGCTCCTGAGGAGGACATAGACCTGTCCATATGGAGGTCCCTTCTTGTCCCTGCACTTCACGGGGACCCTCTGAGGACTGCCAGAGCAGTGATGGGCTCTCCGGGCCAGCTGCCAACTGGGGCTGGCACTGGGGTCTACAGGACATGGCCACGGGGGTCTGAGTAGGTGTGGCCCTTGGGGTAGGGGGTGCTGCTGGTCCTAGCTGATGCCGTCCCTGGTTTGTTGGACCTCTGGGCTCACCAAGGCTTTGGCTCCCAGCTGCCATCCATGGACCCCCAACCCTGACCCTGACCCTGACCTTAATCACTGGCTCCATCACCTTACAAAACCACCTCAGAACTGCCAGGGTTGCCCACCCCCAGGTGAACCAACCAGCTTTGAGGAAGAGGGGGAAACTGTAGAGAAAACTTTTCCTCCAAAGGTACACAAATACACACCCAGAAATGACCCCGAAACTGTCAGAAGCCAGAGTGATTCTTGAGCTATCTCACAGGAAGTGTGTGAGGAGCTGTGTGGCTCTCGCGTGCAATGGGAAATGCTGCCCGACTGTTTCTGTCTGTCTGTCTGCTTTTGGGCCTCCCTCTCTCTCTGTTCACCTGTGTCTGCCAGGGGCTTACTGAATCTGTGGGTCTCTCTGTGGGTCTCTGCTGGGAGATTGTTTTCAGTCTGTTCCCAATTGCTTGGGGATGTGCTCCTGGTCCTCCAAGTGGAGACGCTGCTGGATCCCGAGGGAGATGCTACTGGATCCTGAGGTGGACATGCTGCTGGATCCTGAGGTAGATGTGCTGCTGGATCCCAAAGTGCAGGCACTGCTGGATCCTGAGTTGTTGATGCTGCTGGATCTTAAGGTGGAGATGCTGCTGAATCCCAAGGTGGAGGCACTGCTGGATCCCTCAGTGGAGGTGCTGCTGGATCCTGAGGTAGATGTGCTGCTGGATCCCAAGTTGTAGATGCTGCTAGATCCCAAGGTGGAGGCACTGCTGGGTCCCAAGGTGGATGTGCTGCTGGGTCTCAGCCAGCTCACACTGGTGTGAGCTGCTCCAGCTTCCTTCCTACCTCCACCACAGGCTCTGGAACCTTCTAAAGGGGGAACAAGATGCTGAGCACGCCTCCTGCCCGTTTGGGCCCCATGTGTCTAGAAACCCTGAGCAGATGTGAGGCCACCCCTGACTTCCAGCTGGGTGGCGGCCTGGACCTTCTGACAGAAGAGCCCAGAGGGGAGGTGGGGAGGCTGCAGCCAGGGCCTGAGGGACTCGTGGGTGTGGCAGGCAGGATGGAGATGCCAAAAGGCTCAGAGGCCAGAGATGACCCCCAGGTCCTTAGGGCGGGCCCTGACAAACGATGACCCAGAAACTGCTGCCCCTGGGCTCTGGCACTCACAAAGTGAGACTGAATTCATGATGCAGAAAAAGTGTCTCTGGTTGTGGATTTTTGATGAAGCCTAAGACAGGGAGGGCATCACCGTGTCATCTGCTCAGCCAGGTGCCACCTGGAAGCCCAGTGAGGGCGGCTGCAGGGCCCCTTCACCTGCTGCTGTGGCTGCTGCTGCCCAGAGACCATCGGAATTGCCTCCACTATGTGTGTGAGCATGTGTGAGTGTGAGACTGCATTGTGTGAGAATACGTGTGTGAGGGTGTGTGTGAGTGTGTGAGTGCATGTGAATTGTGTGAGCATATGTGGGAGTATGAGCATGCGTCTGGGTGGCTGTGAGCATGGGTGAGTGTGAGAATGCATATGTTAAAGAATATGTGTGAGGGAAGTGGATGTAGCTCAAGCGACTGCGCTCCCGCCTATCACATGGGAGATCCCGGGTTTGGTTCCTGGTGCCTCCTGGAGAAGACAAGCAAGACAGCAAGCTGGCATGATGGGCTGGTGCAGCAAGCTGATGCAACAAGATGACGCAATAAGGAGACACAAAGAGGAAACAGAATGAGAGACACAACAAAGCAGGGAATGGAGGTGGCTCAAGTGATTGAGCGCCTCTCCCACATGGGAGGACCCAGGTTTGGCTCCCGGTGCCTCCTAAAGAAGATGAGCAGACACAGAAAGCTCATGGACACAGAGAGCAGACAGAAAGCACAAACAACAATGGGGGGGGGAATAAATAAATTAAATTTAAATTTAAAAAAGAGTGTGTGTGAGGGTGTGTGAGTGTGTGTGTAGGTGGACATGAGTGTGAGTGTGTGTAAATGCATGTGAGTGTGAATTGTGTGGAAGTGTGAGATGAGTGAGAGTGTGAGTGTGTGTGTGTGGTACTGGGAGTGTAGGAAAGACATCTTCTCACGTCACCTCTTCAGACACAACTGGGCCTGGGTTGGAAGATCCCCAGGCACACACACACACAATACACCCATCAGAGGGGTGCTTCCCTCCTGGGGGGCAGTGACAGGAGATCCAGGTCCAAGGAACGACCACGGTCTTCACTTGATGGCCCCCAACGTGACCTCAACTGAAGGCCAGCCCCAGCCCCAACCTGGAACCCACGGAGGCCGTGCCGGCTCCTGCTCTGGCCCCCAGCCCCAGCCACAAGCCACACCTAGCGCCAAGGCCTAGGGACAGTAGGCCCAGCTGGCACACAGAAAAGTGTCACGGGGGTGTCTGTACAGGTGCCTGGGCCTGTCAGGTGGGTGGGTGTGAGTGTGTGAGTTCTGTATGGGTACCTGTGTCAGAGGGGGTGTGTGATGCATGTGTCTTCATGTGGGTGCCTGTGTGTGAGCCTGTGTATGTGTCTGGGGGTGGGGGGAAGAATCGGAGAGCCCCTCTTTTCGGAGACCATCTTGTGCTGTGCCCTCTTCTTCTCCAGCTTTATGGGATAGTCTGGAGGGCACCACCTGGGTCAGGGGAGCAAGAAGGGGCGACAGGCAACTCCTAGGGGGTCAAGCAGGCCCCCCGAGTTGGAAAAGGAACTGCCCAATGCCCCCTGCCCTTTCCCTGGCTTGGTCCCCAGTGAAGTCCCCAGCAGGCCTTTGCCCCTGAGCAGATGGGACCTCCCAAGATGTGAGCTCTGTTCTCTGAGTGACCAAAGTGAACATGACCCCAAAGCCTAGGGTCCCCACCAGGGCCTGTGCACCCCAGAAGCCCTGGAGGCCCCGGGGAGACAAGATGAGGTCTCAGAACACCTCCAGCCTCTGAGGTACAGCCAAACCCTGTTCCTCCCCGCTGTCCCCACCTGCCCAGGTGCCAGGACGGAGTTCTCCAGCCCCCTCCCCACCCTCCCAGGCAGGGTCTGTTAATCCCTGCTCCACAGGCCACTGGCCCAGGCCCAGGGGTGGGGGGTGCTGAGCTCTGGCCCCTCTCCCCACCCCGGCCCTGGCTCTGCATGCAGCCCAGAAGCAAACTTTGCACGAGGGTCTCAGCTGTGAGATGGCAGCCAGGCCGGGGCCACTCAGGAGCAGACACTGCCCCCTCCCCACCCCTGGGCAGGGCCCTGGAAGGAAGGGTAGAGGACTGCTCCCAAGAGCAGTGGATGCCTGGGGCAAGGATCAGGGGTCAAAGGTGAATCCTTCCCAACCATAAGGCCCAGGGGTCCGGCCACATCAGCGCCCTTGCCGGCCTGAGTCCAGCGCTCCCGTGTGCTGCCAGGGGCTGGACTGGGCCTGTACACATGCTGCCTAGGACACTTCCCCCAGCTGCCCCTTTACAGCCGAGGAGACTGGGGCACAGAGAGACTTCCCAGGGCCGCACAGTGACAGGCGGGGGAGCTGGGACCCCACCCCAGATGGCCTGGCTGGGACTCTCGCTCCTGTGCTCACCCCTCAGTCCCCCTCAGCCTCTGCGCGGCCCCTGGCAGGCCACAGGCCCAGAGACCGCCCATGGCCACCAGGTGGGGCCAAGGCCTTGCTCCTGAGCCGCGGCCCGGCATCCCCTGCTGGGCCGCGCGGTGGCAGCATCGCCCCGACCGAGTGCAGCTCCAGGCGGCGAGGAGCACCCCCTGCACCCGCTGGAGGCCCTCCCCCCAGGCCTGTGGCCTGGCTGGCCCTCTGTCCCCCACCCCCAGACCCTGTGGGGTGACGGGACCTGTCCCTCCAACTTCCTTGCCAGGGCAGACCCCGCTGGCTCCAGCCCACCTGTCCTCATGCCCCCAACACCAGGCATCACCCCCGACCCCTCGCTGTGCCCCTCCCCCCAGGCCTAATGGGGCCGGATGATCCAGGCATCCCCTGTGCCCGCAGGCAGACAGGCATGCATCCTGACCCGTGCCCCTTGTGCACCTCCCTCCCCTGCAGCCCCCACCCTGTCAGCCCTGCACCCTCCCCAGCCAGCCCTCCACTGCAGGAGAGAGTCCCCGCCCTCGGGCCTCCTCTCCCCATCTCGGACCTGAACCGCAGACAGCACGCACACACAGATTCAGATCCATGCAGGCACACGCAGGGGCACAGGCAGGCACAGATACACCCACACCCACGGGCACACACACCCATCTCACAAGTACACACACAGACACACAAACCCTGATGCAGACACACATACTCACACATGGACATATCCTTCACCTATCCTCACAAGCATACACAGACACCTCCACAGCCCCACAGCTCCACACACATGCAGACACGTACACGTCCTCGTAAACACACACAACACTCCTGCAGACCCAGATACACACAGACACACATCCACACACACAGACAGACACGTGCAGAAGCATGCACCGCTAAAATGACCTTGCCTCTTCCTATTAATACAATGAAATCAATGGGAAGGACCAGACAGAAGGCCCCTCACTGACTCATGTCAGCTGTCCACACTTCCTGCCCCAGAACCCGTTCTCCATCTCCCGTCCCACCCCTGTCGGAGGCTGCCTCTCTGCTCCCTCTGGATCTCAGCCTCTTGGGTCTCCTTCCCGAACATCCCCATGCATTTGTCCCCTCCTTCTCCTGGGTCCCCAGCTTTCCCATCAGCAGATAACAAGCTGAAATGGCCCCATATGAAAATTGGAAAAGCCCTTAGCCCATATCCACCTTCCGTTCTTGCCCCATCTCTCACCTCCCTTCCTAGCCATGTCGTCCTGCTGCCTCGGCTCCTTCATCCCCCTTTTACTCTGGGACCCACAATGGCCTGGCTTCCAGCACTGCTACCCACAGGGAGGACTCTTGTCAGCGTCCTCAACTTACCCACTTCTCTGCCTTCATCTCCCGTGCCCTCTCACAGCGTCGGACACCACTGCCTGTCCGCCTCCTGGGCACGCTCCCCAGTTTTGGCTTCCACGATGCCCTCTTCCTGGCTTTCCCCTGCTTCTCCTGCCACTCCTTTTCTGTCTCCTTTACTCACTCCTCCTTCGCTATCCAGTTTCTCAAAGTTCGGGAGCAAGTTGGTCTGGTGTTCGACCCTCTCCTGTGCCTGCACCGGCTCCCTGGATGGGCTCAGCCAGTCTCGGGGCTCTGGCTAACCCCTATACACCAGTGACCCCTAAATGTGTACTTCCAGCCCTGACCACTAGACCCCTGTGGCATGTTTAAGAGGCGCCCCAACCTCACCTGACCCAACTGAGCCTCACCTTTCTCCCACCCTAGGTCTTTCCTTCCCCAGGCTCCTCTTCTCAGCCCCTGATCCCAAGATCAACTCCTCCCATCTCACGGCCAATCATAAGCAAGTCCCTTTCTCACTGCCTCCTGCATGTATCCTGCTTCCATCTACTTTTCTTTCTCTCCTGTGCCTTCGTCTTAACCTGAGCCACCATCATCTCCCGTCTAGGCTCTGAATAAGTAACAAATAATATAATGATATGGTTCTTACCACTTCACCAGGTCTTGCCCTGAGCATTTCTTACGTATTAGCTTTTTTAATCCTTGCTGCAACCCTGTGGGATAGATAAAATCATTATCCTTCCCATTTTTTACTGAGGAGGGCAATTGAGGCACAGAGAGGCTAAGTAAGCTGCCCAGGATCACATAGCTGTCAGATGTGTTCCAGCTTTCAGACCCTTACTCTTTGGTCCCAGGGTCTGTGATTTTAACTACCAGTGGTTTCCACCGTCCAGGATGGCAGATAAGGTCACTGGGGCAAGGGGACAAACATGCTTCCCAGGGAAATCGAGGGAGGTTTCAGGACATGGCTGAAGGTGCCAGGACACCAGCCAGCAGCACAGAGGAGGTGGAGAGCTGAGCTCTCCAAGGCCTGTGTGTGATGGAAGGACAGAAGGGGACAGAGAAAAGGTGGCCCAAGGGATCTGGTTGGGTAAGGAGGGGAAGGGCTACTGGACAGAGAGAAGGTAGAGGGGTCTGTGGCGGAAGTGAGATGGAAGCTAAGGCCCTGGAGACGGTGCGGTTTCAGCTGCAGACTGTGGCCAGCAGAGGGGGTGGCCAGGGTGGGCAGGAGAAAACGTCCCTGGATGGAGATGCCCTTGGTCCCAGGGCTTGGAGACAACTCCTGCCCCACCGGGTCGTGCCTGTGACTCCTGTTGGCCTGTGCTGCATCCACTTGCGTGTCTGGCTCAGCCTGTCTGCCAGGCAGGGGGTGGCTGCCAGGGCTGCAGGTCAGGTGCCTCCTTGGGGCGCAGAGCCAGAGAGCAGGGGGTGTGGGGGGTGGAACCAGCCCTGCTGGAGACGTGCCCCGCCCCTGCCCCCAGTCAGGCCCAGGGTGCTGGGAGAGCACCTGGCCCCGCTGTGTGAAGGCCAGTCCCTGCAGGACCCAGAGAAAATGCCTTAGGTCAGGTTGGGTGGGGCAGGGCAGGTGGAGCCTGGCCAGGAAGGAAACTACCTCCTTGCTCATCAGAGGGACGCGCTGAATTTTCCTTTTCCTTTTATTTATTTCTCCTTCTTAAATCCTGTTTCTCTCCCCGAGGCATCTAATCTATTATTTAACATTGGATTGTGCGATTGAAACTCCCAGGCAAATTGAAAATTATTTGTGTGGGAGGTTTCAGGCATGAAGCTGAGACAACCATCTCTGGGACATCCTGGGAACCTGGGCAGTGGCAAAGCAGCAGCCACTGCTAGTGGAAGGGGCTGGGCGCAGAGGGTGTGGGGTGGTCTGCGGGCCCAGCCTGCCGGGGGGGCCCACCTCCGCTCAGGTCGTGCACGCCCACAGCCCACAGCCCAGGGATCATTAATCTCCACGTGGCATTTCACTTGGGGGGCGCCGTCAACGCCTCCCACTGGCCAAAGTCCTCGCGAGCCCGAACAGGTGCAATCAGTCACCCCGGCCCCGCGCCCACCCTGGGGGAAAGGCCTCGGTCATGGGAGAATTAATGACACAGGGACAAGGGCTTGCCATCATTTTTCAGGGGCTGGGCTCTCCATGCAGTTGCAGCCAGTGTTGCCGGCCTGACGGGGTCTGTGACGAGTGAGCCGAGGTGCTGGAAAGTGTGTAAGGGGCAGGACCGAGGGGTGGGACTGGGGGCTGCAGAGACTGGGCTTTCTGGATCCGATTTGGGTAACCGAGGACCGAGCCAGCATGTGACCTCATAGGGCTGGCTCTGTAAGCCCAGATGAGTGTGTGCAAGGAGTGTGATCCCTCACACGGACACCTACAGCACATGGGCAGGGGGAGGGGAGGCTGGGGAAGAGCCCAGATACCCAGGCAGGTACGGCTTTGCAGGCCAGGAAAAGGGGATCAGCTTTTGTGCTGAAAACAGTGGAGAGCCACGGGAAGGTCTTTGAGCAGGGAGTGCTGTGATCAAGTTTGCAAATCCAAAAAGATCAAGAATGAGGTAGGGAAGCAGCAGTCCACCTCCATTCAACATTACCCAGCACTGTGCTAAGCCTGCAGGCACGGGGCTATGAGGCACGTGGACTCCAGGCCCGGGCTTCTCCCACATGGCCCTCCACCACCCGGCGGTCACTAGAGCTTCTCCCACCCCCACAGGAACACCAGAGGGACAAGGGTCTCCCAAGACTCTCCTGGACCAGCCTGTTGCTAGCCTCTGCCGCAAACCCCTGGAAGCTGCACAGACTCCCCCACATCCTCCCCTCAGGTCTCTGTGCAGTGACTCTGACCACCACCTGCTGTGTCTGCCAACATCTCGAGCCCTGCAATAGTGTCTGGCACCAGGACTGAGCTGCTGGACACTCTCAACCATATCACACTCCACAGCCTCTGGGAAACCCTCCCTTCTTCCCATCCATGAAGCCCCAGCATAGAGCCCCAGCCCATCCCACAGCCTGAGCCAACAAATGCGCTCAGGTGAATATGTTTAGATTTAGCATAACTATAACTTTGCACCCCACACAGACAATACATCCTCTTTTCAGGCAATATATACAAAAGTTTATCACAGATCTCACACACAAGTAATCTCAATAAGTTCCTTAAAGGAGGGAATGTAAAAGCCAAGCTACATATTTAGACAGCAATGACAAGAACTTGAACTTGTAACAGCTGGGCCCTTTGGGTAGCAAGTGTAAGAACCCTGTTGGCACCCATTTCAGGTAGAGGAGGACTTTGCTGTGAGGTAGGAAGGGAACCCAGGGCCTGGGATCGTGAGTGCCACCAAGACCCTTTCTTCAGGGCTCGGCTCTGCCCCCTTTGTGGGCTGCTTCATGGTTCTTGGTGCCACAGGGACCCACTTCCTCTGCTCTTCCTGTGCCCATGGCAGAAACGCAGCCAGGGGTCATGCAATAGGGAGCTCAGGGAAGAACTGGCCGCTTCTCCATTCCTAGTTCTAGTCCTAGTCCCTGGGAGACTGTGATGGGCCCAGCAGTTCCAGCCCTAGAAATCTGTCCATAGAAATTCCAGCAGAAGGACAAAAGCAGATGTGAAACAAAGTTCGTTGCAGCATGACATGAACTAGCAAAGGACTGGAAAGAGCCTAAATATCAATCAATAGGGAAATGGGTGAACAAAGTATGACCTATATATGCTACTACATATGATGTCGTCATTTCAAAAGAAAGCAGTGGGTTCTTTCATTCATTGAGACAGCAAATATTTTCTGAGTGCCTACTACATGAGACCCTCTGTGCTCAGTGAAGGGGACATGATAGTGAATCAAAACAAATCCCCACCCCTGCCTTGCAGACCTTGGTCTACTGACGGAGTCTGACTCTAATGAAATAGTAGCACCCACACGTGGAGCCTCACAACCTTCACAAGAGGCTCTGATGGTGAGGGCCTTGGGGAAATCAGGGAAGGCTTCTCAGAGGAAGTGGCAATGGAGCTGAGCTCAGAGGGATAAGCGGGAGAGGAAGGAAAGAGCATGTGCAAATGTCCTGGAGTAAAAGTCTTCGTGACCAGGCAAAGGACCAGTAAAGGTTGGTGGAGCTGGAGCAGAGGGGCCGGGATGGATGCCATGATGCACCAACCAGATCCCCTCAGGAATGAAGAACTTCTACCTGGTGGAGAATTCTGGGGATGGTCCTCCACTGCCCACCCTCTGAGGGGCTGTTGGGGGCTAAAGACAGCTGCTCTCCTACACCCAATGCCACGGACACAAAAAGGCTCAGCATCCCCACCCCAGCTGGGGACAACCCTGAAAGGTCATCCCAGCTCCAAAGCTGCACACACGGTCAGCCGAAGCCTTTGTTTGGATTATGTCTATGGCAGACAGAAGAATGGTCCCCCAGTAATGGATCCTTCCTAACCCCCAGAACCTGTGCAGATGTTATCTTACATGACCAAAGGGACTTTGCAGATGCGATGACGCTAAAAATCTGGAGCTGGAGAGATGCTCCTGGATTATCTGAGTGTGCCCAACATGATCACAGGGTCCCTGTAAGAGTGAGAGCAGGAGATGAGAGCAGGGAAGCAGAGGCTGGAGTGCTGCCAGGGAGAGACCACAAGCCAAGGAATGCAAGCAGCCTCTCGGAGCTGGAAAAGGCCGGGAGATGGATTCTGCCCTAGAGCCTCCAGAAGAAACACAGCCCTGCCAGCCCATGTTAGCTTCTGAACTCCTGAACTGGAAGAGAGTAAATTGACTGTTTTAAGCCACTAAGTATGTGGTGAATTGTTATATGCCTACAGCATCGCAGCCCAGCTTCTTCCTCTGCCCAGTCCTGCTCCTTTCCTACCCCCCACCCCGGCTCCCCAAGTGGGGTGCCCTGGAGCCATCACTAAAAAACCTCTTGTGCGCTAATATGTCTTGAGTTCTGCTTCCCAGGAAACCCAGCCTGCCACCGTGAGTGAAGGAGCAGCTGGGGAAAGCAGAGGCTGGGGTGGGATGTTGAAGCCAGATCACTGGTTGTCTGACTGGCAATAGTGGTGACAGTGCAAGGGGACAGTACAATTGTGG
Organism: Cabassous unicinctus; assembly: GCA_029593785.1. Lineage (NCBI taxonomy): Eukaryota > Metazoa > Chordata > Mammalia > Cingulata > Chlamyphoridae > Cabassous > Cabassous unicinctus. Next base: position 13,851 of record JAQZBX010057607.1, read on the forward strand.
AAACTTTCACCATTAGGGAACTGGATAGTTTACCAGTGGAAGGACATGCAGTGGTGGAGCCAGTGTACCAGGCAATTGAGCCATACAGGGAAAAGTCATTGTAAGGACAGTGGAATTCCATGGCTATTGCTAAACTAGCACTTTGAAAAAAGATAAGGAGAGGCCAAGAGCAATTAAAAGCTAAGTGTGAAAGCCGGGGGGCCTCCTTGGTAGCATACAAGGCGGCCCCTCATCTTCTGCAGTGAAAGGGCAGAGAAAGCGGAGGCCCAGGCCTGGGATTTAATCAATCCTCTGAGCAGACCAAGTTCCAAAGAAGATTCAAGTCTCCAGCTAAGCAGGTCTGCTCTGCCAAGGTCATGCTCTGGTCGGGAAAGAAGGGGACCCTGGCATTTGGGATGGGACATCTGAGTTGATGCACCCCCAAATCTTGACTCCCTGGATCACCTTAACCTTCTGAGCCTGCAGACATGCTCCCATATTAAGGACTAATGCCCCCCCATTCTTTGAAGAAATGCAGCAGTATCTGCCCTATGAGACACTATGCACCCCCTTTAGGATCTGCCTTCTCCTCCCCAGCTAACCACTAGGCCAATAATTAGAGGTGAAGTCACAACATAACCTCCAGGGAAGTGCTGGGTTTGATTAGGAAAGAAAGCAACTGTAGCCCAAAGGAGGTGCAGGACCACCAACTCACCCTGAGGAGCCAGGAGTATACATGTGGGACAGGATTCAAGTGCTTGGTCAAAGGCGGGTAAGACGTAAGTTGGAAGAGGTTGGAGGGTTTATCAATATGGGAATGCTTTCTTGGGATAGAAGGTTGAATACCCTGGCAAGGACCACAGGAGATGGTTCAAAAAACTGCTAGACAAATCCCCAAGGTGAGGTGGTGTGTGTGTGTGTGTGTGTGTGTGTGTGTGTGTGTGTGTGTGTGTTGACATGGGCACTCAGAGGCCTGAGTTGGAGCTCCAGTCCCACTGCAGATGTGGCCAGACCCAGGGAGAGCTGCAGGGCTGCGGGGTGGGGGTGTGTGTGGGGGGGTCCATCAAGGTTCTGGAAGCCAGCCAGGGCACCGGCGGGCAAGGCACTGTGGTGTGAGGCTCTGGACCCTTGCCCCCAATATCCCACCCATGGTGTCTTGCAGTTTGGGGGACCAGTCCAGGCCCAAGATGGAGTAACCTTTCCCCACACAACATCAAAGCAGAGGCCTATGGTGGAGAGTTAGGAAGTCAAGGGGGGGTGGGGGTGGAGTAGCATCTCCTCACTGCAGAGAGCCCAGAGACTCTAGGTACCCTCTCACTGGGGTGCCAGCCTTGAGCAGAGACCACGCAGGGTTTCAAGACCACCCAGTGGGCAGGGCAGAGGGATCCTGCTCCAAATTCTTTGTTGGCTGCGCTTTTTAATCCAATGCTTTTCAGAGTATATTCATTCACCCACAGAAATAGAGCCCTGTGCTTTAGGGATGATCATCATATGCCTTATTAATAAATATCTGGGGAAAAAACCACCCTGCTAGAAGCATGAGAAAGGTAATGGCCCATGCTGAATGAGGTAAAGTGCCAGCAATGCTGTTAGATGGTGGAAAAGGCATATGGGCATGCTGGAGTGGATTGTTATGCAAGGCCAGGAAAAGGCAGCAGAGGAGGATGGGAGAGCAGTGGGGGGGGCCCTGGAGGATACCCCACTTACCAAAGCAATGGGCGCGTGCTGGTGGCAAGAGCACCGTGTCATTCAGAAGTTCAGTGACACCCCCCTCTGCAGGCTGTGCCTACGGTAGGAGAGGTGGTCATGGAACTTGGATCACTGATAGCAGTGAAGACAAGAGAACCCCAAAACAGCACCTGCCTGATGGGTGCAATTACTGCAGTGCGGCAAGGTCTGTGTTTTAGTTTCCACCAGGAACTGGGTTGGCTTAAACACTGGGAATTTATTAGCTTGCAGTTCAAGACCGAAAATGTCCAAATCAAGACATCATCGAGGCGATGCTTTCTTCCTAAAGACTGGCTGTTGGTGATCCTTGGCTCCTCTGTCACGCGGCAAGGCGGCATCTGCTGGTCTCTCCCTTCTCTTCTTGGTTTTGTTTCTTTCAGCTTCTGGCTTCCATGGCTTTTTCTCTCTCTCTGTATTCATTCCATTTATAAAGGACTCCAGTAAGAGGATTAAGACCCATCCTGAATGAGGTGGGTAGCCTCATTAACTAAATTAACTAGCTCTTAACTAAAGTAGCCTCGCCTAAAGGTCCTACTTACAGGGGAGTAGTTCAGTGGTTGAGCACCTGCTTCCCATGTACAAGGTCCCAGGTCAATCCCCGGTACCTCCTAAAAAAAAAAAAAGTCCAACTTACGATGAAAAGTCTGACTTGGAACTTCCAGGAAGATGGCGAACTCATAAGACATGGGAATCTCTTCTCCAGAAAAATAGCTAGAGGACAGGCTGAAACAGCCCCGAAAAAGATCTTCTAGGGTTTAGGACAGCAGGTGAAGGCTGCACACCACCCAGAGGAGAGAGGGACAAGAGAGGGAAATCGCGACGACAGAACTGTGACTTGGAACCAGCAGCGGCTGCTGCCGCCAGCACCCTCCCCCACACTCTTTAGAGTTCTTGGGTCTCTGGGCCTGCGACTACAGACAAAGGGGGCTCCAGGGATCTACCACTCCTGGAAAGGGGAGAGAGAGGGACACAGCCTTAGGCTGACTCAGCTTCTGACCCGCAAATTTGGGCTGCGGAGCCCCACAGACCGTTCCACACAGTGGTTTGCCCTGGGAGCCTAGGAAGGACTGGAGAAATCTGACCCTTGCAACCTCCCTCTCTTCTAGCCTGGACTAATTGTTGAGGACTCCACAGGACAGGGGAGAGAGCCTGGGGCTGACCCTGCTTTGGACTCACAGGTTTGGTCTGCCCTGTCCCGAGAGCCCTTCCAGGCCGGGTGGGGCTGTGCCATTGTTTGCCTTGGAGCCTGCAAGGGGCTAAAGATATACAAACCTCCCAATCTCCTACTCTACTAACAGGGACTGATTGTTGAGGATTCAGAGGGGAGAGGAAATATTTCCTAGCTGAGAAAAGGGAGGGGGCTACCAGAGAAGGCTGGAGAACTGTCTCAGAAAGTTTGAATTACAAGGCTCTTAGCCTCCAGACAGGAAGCTCTATCACATTGATCTGGTCTGTGTCACAACAAATATACTCCAACCAGGCATTGAATTGAGAGCTGCCAATGAGCGCCATCTCCTGGCAGACCAAGGAAGTGCACATAAGAAAATTAAAAATAAGTAGGAGAGGCTTTTCCTGGTCTCTATAGCCTCCCTGCCCAAGGCCCTAGGAAGCTACTCTACAACCAATTACTGGGTCCAGTGCCCAGTTTTGAGCAACCAGCAGGACAATCCTAACAATCCAGGTCAAGCCAAAAATCAAAGAGCTGTGGTAACTCATAGCCTCCTGCCACAAAATCCCTATAAAAGAGAAAGAGATTGAGCATCTGAGTAAACTACATCCTAACCAGATGCCTAAACACCAGCAAAAAATTATGAGCCATACTAAGAAAATAGAAGACATGGCCCAAGAAAAGGAATACATCAAAGTCCCAGAAGAGATGCAGAATTTGAGAGAACTAATCAGTGAGATGAGCACAAATTTCCAAAATCAAATTAATGAGATGAAAGACAATATAAAGAGATAAATGACATCAAGAAGACATTGAGCGAACGCAAAGAAGAATTTGAAATCCTGAACAGAAAAGTAACGGAGCCCATGGAAATGAAAGACACAATAGGTGAAGTCAAAAACACATTTGAGGCATACAACAGCAGACTTGAAATGATAGAAGAAAGACTAATTGATACCGAAGACAGAGCAGCTAAAATTGAAGAGAGAAAAGAACAGAGAGAGAAAAGAATGGAAAAAATTCAGCAGGGGCTCAGAGAGTTGAATGACAACACAAAACGCAACAACATACGTGTCATGGGAGTTCCAGAAGGGGAAGAGAAAGGAAAAGGGGCAGAAAGAGTATTTGAGGAAATAATAGCTGAAAATTTCCCAACTCTCACAAAAGAAATGAACTTACATGTCCAAGAAGCACACCG